>JAVKPL010009668.1:0-38154 GCA_032173675.1 Gastrolobium villosum
ATATACTTACAAATCAGAGTAGTTGATTCTGTTTGATCTAACAACTGCTCGTGTCAATGTCAAATTTCAAATTTGACACCGGTATAAAAATAATTTTACCTTATATATATATATATATATATATATATATTCAAATTTGACGCGGTATTTCAGAATTAATTCCTATCTGATTATATATATATATATATTTTAAGTTATTCCAATCATTTTATTATTTCGCATTTAGGAAATTTGAGTCGATTCTGAGATTAAAATTTTGTCAAAAATAATATCGGATCAAATATATATTTTCACTCCTAACTATTCAATTATGTCAGTTGAGTTATCATGATTTAGTTATTATTATTATCATATTATATCATATGAGAAGGATGCTAGAGCAAAGAAGGCGAAACTTTTTACTAAAAAAAAAGAGAGGCGAATCTTCTGTTTCTGTCAATAAAGTCAACATAGTGACTCAGTTATTAGTCAGCAGACAGAAGTTACTCACAATGCAATCCAATGCAAGTAAGTATGACTGGATAAGAATTCTTAATTATGAGAAAAGTAATACTACGTACGCAGATTATATCTTTTTAAATTATTAACGTATCTTCACGCAAAGTATTAAATAATGCTTTAGTTATACAGTAACATTTATTTTTAATAACTTACATTAATCAATTTGGAAATCTGTTAAATTTGTAATAAATATTATTACTCTAATTATAGCCATCGGAAATAACTCTTATCTAAACATAATATTTTTTCCATTCATCTTGATTAGTCAACCCCCTTTCTTCCTATTTTGTCTCAAATGTGAAGTTTTGTATAGAAAATATATATATGTGCAAACAATATTCTCTTCAGTAAAAATGTGCAGATATAATTACATTGTTTTTAATAATGGTTTCTCATACGGGAATATTAAAAATAAAAATTTACATGAGTTTTATAATAAGTAGAGGGCATATATATTTATTTATATAGCAAAGACTAGCCAATAAATATTTAGGTGATAATTAGTTCTTTTGTTAATGATAATAAAGTGTTTTTCTTGTTTTAATTAATTTGAATTGTAATAATCCAAAATACTTCAAAAGAAAAATATAATAAATATAAAAATTCGTAAATCTGTCTTACTTGATTAAGATATTTAATTATTGATTTTTAAGTTCTTAATAAAATATTAATATTGAATTTTTAATCATGCTTTCCTCTTTTTCTTACTTGATTCTTCTAAGAAAATCTCACCATTTTAGTATGAGGACCTCCATTTAAATCTTAATAACACCTAATAATAATAATTAAAAAAAATACTCAAGACTCAAGAGAAAGCGATAAGGATGCCACGTTTGTCACGAGAGGGACATCTTCATGGTTCGCTGTCCATCCCTCAAGTTCCACTTTCTCTCTCTCTCTTTTTTTCTTTTTTTTATTTTCCTTTTTTCACTGACTTCCCATTTTTACCCACATTTTCGCAGTATTAAAGTTCCTATACTAATTGGATACCCAAAAAAAAAAGATGATACCAAAAAACAAAATCGCATACTAATCAAATTTTTAAGTTTTTGAAGCAATGTTTTTTTTCTGAAGGTAATATTTAGCTGGATTGCTAATCAAGTTTGTTGTGTGAACATACTACTTACAAAAAACAAAATCTAAATGTAATTTTTTTTTCTATATAGCAAAGCACGGATTGAGGTCGAGGTGATCAATCAATTGGCACGGCCCAAACTTGCCCCTGTTTATTGATTACGAAGGTAAAAGTTTATTGATTACTATATAGAGTTTGCCCCTCCGAGTTTTAGCTTTAATAAAAAGTTCCCTATCAGGCTATCAATTTATTTTATATATCGTTTATCAGTTTCTCATAAACTCTAAAATTATAATTTAAATTTAAATTAAAATAAATTTATACCCAAGTCATAATATCGGACATTCTAATGAAATAAACCATAGACACGCCTAATGGTTCTCCCTCTATCTCAAGATTCCAACCAGGCCCTGTTTGTCAAGTCTTACTGAATATTCATACTTATTTTTCTAATGAAATGAATGAATACGGAAAAGTGATTGATTCCTCATGATTACAAAAATACAATAAACAATCGAATCCGACGTTGCTAAATCACCTAATTTGTATTTGTTTCTTATTTCATGAGAAAAATGATACAACATCAAATAGCCCCACGACAATACTTCCACTCTCTTTTTAATATAAACATTAAGAATTCAAGATTAGGGGGCTTATATGGGTGGTTTAGGTTCGTACACAACACTATTTAAAAATTGCAAACGAAAGAATATATCTCCCGAGACTAGAGCATGATTTTGGGTTATTAAAGAGTTTCCTCATTTAAAACTGGAGAAACGTAGCGTGGTTTGCATTAACAAAAGCAGAGGGACAAATTGTACAAAAATCTGTGTGCGCTTGTTGGGGAGAATAGAAACTAAAAATAATTTGACTTCGGTTTAATTTAAATATCCAAACCGCTACGCTAACAATGCTTGTGTTTCCTAATCTTGCACCAAACCCTCAATCATTATAGCCCTAAATTAAATATTATATCTTTTTTGGCTATCTGCCATTTTTATAACCCTCTTTTTTCCCCCATTTCCCACCTTAGCCCCCTACAGCCTTGCACTTACTTGGAGTGGAATTATTATTTCATTCTTTTCAAAACTCGTACATGTGCACGCCATTCCATGGTCATTGGTAATTGTCACTAGCTTACGAGCCCCATTTGGTAATTTCATGGCATTTTACTTCCACACGAAATCATTATTATTCAGTCAACATCACTAGCACTAATTTTTTTTTTTTGGGAATTATTCGTTGAATGATAGACAAATAAAAAATTTTCTCTACCATATTTTATTTTTTATACATAAAAAATAGGGAAATATTAGTCTTCAATACATAAAGCAATTTTATACTGCACACACATCGATCAACTGCAACTTTTTTGTTATAAAAAAAGAACGAGCCCTACCACTGTGTCTCTCTCCATAGCATAAGATTGTTTTCTGCAAATGACATAAGATTAATATTTTCAAAAAAAAAAAAAAAAATGTGAAGAGATGTATTCAGTAGTAATGTGCAGGAAGTACTATTATATTAAAAAAATATAAGTATTATAGAAATAAAATAAATCTCTTATTATAATGGATCTTATATTATCTAGTGGGTATCACCTTAAGTTTGTGAATTATTATAAGAAAATTATATATATAGTTAAGTGCATCAAATGATAAATTGTTGATTTAAAATTAAAACTAAAATATAAAATTTGTTAAAAATATATTTAGCACATTTAATATGTAAGAAACTAAAAACTATTACTTTTTTAAAATTATTCAATAAAAAATAATGAACGACAGACCTATGAAATATTTATGTGACAAAAAAATTATATAACTGTTATTATTAATTAATGTTTTGTGAATAACCTATATGCACCATGTGAATATATGAATTTTTGGCTATTAGTGTCTCTTGACTATATCAAGTTAAATCAAAACAATATACTATATTTTTAATGTTATATTTATCCTTATACAAAATAAACGGCACAAAAATATTAAGCTATGTTTAATTATTATAAAAAGTATTTTTTCCAAATGCTATTTCAATAAAAAAAATTATATAAATAACTCTACATACAAAATAAGTTAATCAAAATACACACTAAATAATTTTTCGGTTGAAATGAGATCGCAATCGAAATGCTTTTTTTGCACTTTAATTTATTGTATTTTTTTTTGTACAAATCATAAACCATTTTAATAGTACATTTATTATTAATTACTTAAAAAAATTGTGAGAAATAACTTATAAATACATTAGTGTGTACTTATGACTTATGATATTTATTGAATAAACAATTTTTTTAATTGTCAACTTTTTTTGTTATATTGCATATTTGAAGAAATTCATTCAAAAATCAATGTACGATCATTATAAGGTGTAAACGTAACTGCTAATTTAAAGAATGCTCATATTCATACATTATTCTTCTTTTTTAATAAAATTAAAACACAACATTCTAATCCGAACTGTTCATAATTTCATCCATAAAAACTATTTTTGCACAAAATATTTAGTTATTTTTGCTTTCATTTTTTCAAAATAAAATTTTCTTTTAAGAAGATATAAATATTACGAGGGAAAGTGTGCATCATTTTAAAGAATGTAAAATTGTGTCATTTTAAGAGAGAAAAATAAATAGATAAAGGATGAGAAAAAGAGTTGGCAAAAAATAAATAAAGGTGCGGGTCCCACCTCTTTGTGAGAGTAAAAAAATATAAGTTATGTAATTTAAAAGGATAAATATTTTTTCCCTATTCATTATAATATGCAAGCAGGCAAGTACCATCCATTTAATTAAAAAGAGGCAAAATTAGAAACAGTTCGACGGACGAAACGCATGTAAGACTACATTGAACATTCCACATAAATGAAAAGGAAAGGCACCATGAATGTATCTGAATAGTGAAAGCTAAAAGAAAATATAAAGAATCGAACGGTGGAGGAACATCCATCCGCGGAAACACGGAGCCGCTAACACCAAAGACCTTGGAATCTCACACTTCCATACAAACATGAAAGAGGCAGTGCACGCAGACACACTCCCTCTCCCAACTAACCTAACCCTAGTTAATTCCCAACCCTCTCTCTCTCTCACCACTCACTCATGTTCTCTTCCTTCTCCGGTTAATGTTTATTTATACCTCAACTGCCCCTCCATTCAACTTCCATTCCATGTCCCTCTATCTCCTTCTCCCATTACACTTATTCTTGTTCTGCAGTCATCGGTTTTTAATGTGAGGGTGTGCTCTCAACACAACAAAACCGTTGTTAATTAGTTACTCGCTCTTAATTTTAAAACAAAGAGGTATGAGTTGTAACGGGTGCCGAGTCCTTCGAAAGGGTTGCAGTGAGTCCTGTATTCTGAGACCTTGTCTACAGTGGATTGAAACCCCTGAAGCCCAAGGCCATGCCACTGTTTTCGTAGCCAAATTCTTTGGCCGTGCAGACCTCATGTCCTTCATTTCTAACGTCCCTGAACCCCAAAGACCTGGTATTATTTTACTTCACCTCACTCAGTTACTCTTTTTTGTTTGTTTGTGAAATCTTCTTAACTAACGCTTTATCTATGCAGCTCTGTTTCAATCTCTGTTGTTCGAAGCTTGTGGACGAACGGTGAACCCCGTGAACGGCGCCGTGGGGCTTCTGTGGACAGGAAACTGGCACGTGTGTCAGGCGGCGGTTGAGACGGTGCTCCGTGGCGGCACCCTGAGGCCCATGCCGGATCTTCTTGGCCTAGACGCTCCCTCTCCCATCGGAGACGACGCATCCGAAGGGGAAGTCACTTGCACCGACATGTGGAGGGTCCGAGATCCGAACCCGGTTTCGCGGTTCTCGAGCTCGCAGTCTAATAAGGTAGCTTCCGACGGTAAACGCAAGCGTCCGAACGAGATCACCAAGTTTCAGACTACGACCGATCTCAATCTCCGGTTGACGCCGAGTTTATTGCATAACGTCTCCACCTACGACTGCCGACACGAAACTCGCCGACCAGGCACACCGTCGATGAATTCGGAGGAATCCGTGACGACGACGTGCTTGGAAAGTGGGATCGGAGAACACTACGCTCACGGCGGAGACCGGAAAGTGCTTAACCTTTTCGTTTGAGGGCTCTCTTTCTCTCTGAGATTCGTGTTTTTCTGAATCTCTAATTAAGGGGTGTGGCACGCACGCGTCTTTTATTTGGTTTTTCTTCATTTTTTGAACGCTTTGTTTTGAGAAGAGGGTTTTCTGGAATTAAAATCCGTTGAGATTTTGTAAGATACCGGCACAGGATTTTCTCTCTCTGTTCGTTTGTAGACGGGGAGAGAAAGATGAGGGTTCGTCGGTGATAATTTTTCCTTTTTTTCTTTTGATCTATGAAAACATGTTATGATGGTGTGACATGAATATTAAATAATTAAATACATATTTCTTCTCTTTATTTTATTTTTTTAGTTTTATTACTCTATTGCAGATAATTGAATAAAAATTTACCCGATATATATTTTTTTTCATTAGTTTTAGTGCTAATTGGTAAAATTTTATGAATGTGAGCTTAATTTGGACGAATTAATAGAATCGAGGAGGATGCTGAATTGTCAATTTTTTTGATTAATTGCTTCCAAGTTTACCAGCTACACCCGTAATTAAAGAGTAAACTAAACAATTTGACCTGATCCGTTTGCAAAAAGACATGTGGGAGCTGTCTGATGACTCAGACTCAATCCATATGTCATTGTTATCTACCTGCCCTTAGTAAAATGTTTCTGTTTTCATTAAAGAAACTTCAATTAAAAACCACTTGGATTTCATAATGAAAAGGAAACGGTAGCTAAACCCTAGCTCAGTTGGTAATTGTATGTCCTTGATCAAGGTTTAAATTTCGCTCAAATAAATTCTTTAAGAGTTATAGAAAAATCATCTTTTGCTCTAAAGGAATTAGTCTCATCTACTCGTGATAATATTGAATTCAAATTTGGGGTCCAATTCCTTCGGTACAATTGAGTTAAATGATTTCAAATCAAAATGAAAAAATATTTATTCTTTTAATTGACATAACTTATATCATTTTATTTTCATAAAGATGTTGGACTCATATTTTTATTTTTATTTATCAACTCTCTCACCTCATTTATATATCTCTTTCTTTCTTTTAAAATGACATAAGTTTATATCTTTTAAAATCAGAGACACTTTCCCCAAATCTTATTTATACATCACCCCGTGATCAAAGCCTTATTTACTTAGTCAAGAGCATTATTAATAACAAGCTTGACCAATAATAAGGTTGAGATATCTATTATGTGTTCGGTCTGATAAGGTGGAATTTTTAGTTTGAACAACTTTATGGTCAGTGTAACAAAAAAAGGTCAGTGATCATGTTTGCAGAATCCCAGACTTGTGAACTTTTAAATACCGAAATACTAGAACTTACATTTACATGGACATTAATTAAAGGAATGTGGTTGCGGGTGCGAAGACAGCCTAGACTATATAAGAGGAGAGACAGAGAAATCAGCAGTCAGTAGAAGAATATATTTGGGTTTTATATAAGAGGCTAATAAGTAATAATAATAATTAATCAGAGAAAGTGAGAGGAAGCATGGCTTTGTCAGGCGACTTTTGGAGGATGCAAGGAGGCGTACAAAATACAATGACAATAGGAATCGAGGAGCTACAAATAAAGCACGGTTCGCGTCAGCGTCGAGCTTTGGACTGTCTCCTTTTGTCTTGTCCAATAATTTTTTTTATCTGACCTATTCATAATGATTTCTTTCAAAGATCTTGGATAGGTTGTATCAACTTTAATTAATTTATCTCAAACAATTGATATGAAGGGTATTTATAATCTGAATTTAGTCCAGTTTGAATTGATTTATATTTGACATGATATTTTGATTAAATTAATTTTATGGATTAGACCTAATCATGTGCTCACCAGTGATTGAGAAAGGAATATTGTAACTCCCCCAAAAATATGTTTATTCAATCCATAAAAAATTCCTTCAAATATGTGATTATAATTTATTGTATTTAAAGTCTATAATCTTGTATTACATTTTTTTCCTTTTTTGGGTAAGCTGTATTACTTTTATTTCTCCTTTACTAATCATGCATATTATTGATAATTTATTTACCAACCAAGTTTTAAAAAATAAAATAAAATTATAAATTATTAACAAATAATGTTTCAATGAATCTCACATGAGAAAGTTATCTTTCTAATAATTATTGTCAAAATGGTATTTTATTATTTACTTGATAATATATTTTTCTAAAATAAAGGCCAACGGAACTATTAATGATTGCTTCACAATTGAGAAAAAATATTTAAAAGTGATGAATCTTTAAAATTCCGGAGGAAATCCTATTCGAGGAATGTGAGAAAAAGAAGAGAGACTAAGGTCCTGTTTGATTGTGTTTTGATTTTTTTATTTTAAAATTGTTTTGTAAAATAATTATGGAAACAGTTATTTTCTGTGTTTTTTTATTTTGAAAGTTAAAAATCAAAACAGAAAACAAAAAATAACTCAGACATGTTCTCTAAATTTGATTCTAAAAATAAAGAAAATAGTTATAATTTTTCAATTTTTTTTTTTTACAAAATAGGCTTACCAAACGAGTTTTTTTATTTTTTTTGTTTCAAAAACTAAAAAACTATTTTTAAAAACACCAATCAAACAAAACCTAAGGTGTTGAAAATTATGTTTAGTCGGAAAGGAAAAAGAAATACATTTTTAAAGGTGATGATAACTTTTTTATCCTTTCTTTTAAAATATAAATCACCGTTGCAATGTTTTTTGTTTTTTGTTTTGCATTTTCCATTCTGACCCTAACGGTCATGATGGAATATCACACTCTCATTTCTTTCATGTTATTTTTTATATGGGATTTGATTTTCTCAAGTTATATGAGAATTCAATTTTTATGTTGTGACTCAACTAGTGGTGGACTCCATATTTATTTTAAAAAAATGAAAAGATTTGCACGCAAATCGAAGGATCACTAATATGAGAGTTGAATTCTCATGCAACATGAGAAAATATTTTCCCTTTTTATGTTTTAACAAATTTAAATTTTTGCAATTTATAACTATCATATATGCATCTAGTAGCATATTAATAAATGGGTTCACTTTTTTCTTGGTTATTACATATAAGTTATTTGCAATAAGTTCAATACGATGTCGTTTTGGGGCAAAAATCATAATATTTTGGTAATTTTAATTTATTTTAGTATTATAATAATCTTTATATTTATAATTTTTTAAGATTTCAATATCAAATCGACATCATTTTAGGAATAAATACAAATAACTTATCTGCATTAACTGCATAAATATTTTTCCCTTAATAAATAGTATAACATACATTAAACAAATTTTTTATTTACAAACTATAACACATAATCAACTCTTCTAAACTCTTCAGCCTTTAAGAGGAAGCACATGTACGATTTTATCATATCTCCTAGCTTAAATATTTTATTAATTGTTCGTTTTTTTTTTTATAAACAATTAATTGTTTCGTTTTATATGCGAAGAACAGAGAACGTCAAAGTATTTTTTTATAATATATGTGTAAAATTATAATTAAAAGTACTTAAGTAATGTGGGATGTTACAAGGATCATGTTAATTAAATATTTTAACAATAAACCGCATGAGGGTAGCTCAGTTGGCAGCTGAGCTCTCAAGGGATTGTTTGGTGCAGGGATTAAATTCTGCCTCAAGCAGTTTCTTGGAAAATCTTTGGCGGCCATAGGATAAGTCAAAAATCTTTGGTTGGGGAATTAGTCTCGTCTTTTCTCCGGTTGCGAAGCTTAGTGCACCCACCCTCACAATGAGAAAATCTTTGGTTGGGGAATTAGTCTCGTCTTTTCTCCGGTTGCGAAGCTTAGTGCACCCACCCTCACAATGAGGGGCTAGCCCAAACGGGTCGTACCCCGAGGGAATGGTGCCCGGAGAAGGTTGAATGGGGATACCTACTCCTGGCAATTTATCAAAAAAAAATTATTTTAACAATATACACAATTTTTTATACTTAATCAATAAAATTCAAAAAAAAAAAAAAATCTAACATTTGCGATATATATTTTCAAATGATTATATCAATATGAATATATTATCATGTTATGGAAAAAAATTATTAAATTAAAGATAAATTTTAAAGTATTTTGTGACATTACGTTGGATTGAAAAAATTATAAATGCGACCCCAATTTGAATAAAAATATATTTAGCCTACTTTTTAAAACCCTAACTCATTTGGATTAGCTTCAAATTAAAGCCGATTATGAGAACTGGAAAAGCCATAAACAATTACAAACAACATAGTTAGAATTTAAATTAATAACTATGTGCCTATTCATATGTTCATGTTTGTCCACAACTAAGTTAACTTGTGAGATTTATAAACATTTCAAATTTCTTTACATGAAAAATTAAAATAATTGTCTAGCATGCTAATTTTAGATCAATTTTAGATTCAACACTTGAAACCTCTTACCCTCTCTCTCTCTCTCTCTATATATATATATATATATATAAGGTTCATTTTTTCTGCAGTTAGTGCAAATAAGCTATCTATAGTAAGTCTAATACGACGTCGTTTTGAGGCGGAAATCATCATATTTGCAATTTTAAATTATTTCAGGGTTATAATAGTCTTTATATTTACATTTTTTAAGATTTCAATACCAAAACGACGTCGTTTTGAAAATAAATGTAGATAACTTATCTGCATTAACTGCAGAAATATTTTTCCCATATATATATATATATATATATATATATATATATATTAACTTCATTAACTTCAAATGAGTTCTCTTCTCATAGAGATAAATTTGTAGGTTTCACAACCTGAAAAAAAAAAAAAAAGTGACACAGTTATCAAAGAGAGTGTAGAAAAGAAAGTTATTACATGTAACATAAGAGTAACTTTTTCCTATATATATATATATATATATATATATGATAAAATTATTTTTACAGTCACTTTACATACAGCAATGACAAGTGTATGGTTATGATTCCTCATATTTAATACATGTGTCGTATATATATGGAAAGTATTTGATTGCTGCACGTACAACAGCTGCATAAATGTAAACCTGTATATATATATATATATATATATATATATATATATATATATATATATATATATATATATATATAGGCAGTATACTTTGACACCGATTTCAAATTTGAAGTTTGACACCTCATGTAATAGTCGTTAGATCAAAAAAGATCAACGACTCTAATTTGTAAGTGTAAGAACCCACACCGCTAATTAAGGTAATTAGCGAATTAATTATGATAATTAGGAAATAATTCCATAATTGACCCTAATAATTATTAATGGGCTTAGATAATTATATTGAGTGAGTAAAAATGCTGAAAGTCGCTTTTCGGAAGAAAAGCGCAGATACCGGTTCTGCTACTCGGTATAAATGTGTACCGGAAAAGTATCCCGGAAAATTATAAGGAATGCATGATAATTACTAGAATATTATGTAGGACTTGTAAAACAAGTTTCAAGTCAAAATGACGTAATCTGGTGCCAGAACTGATACTGGCTATGGAAAAGCGCGTACCGGAAAGGTGCTCCGAAAAATAAAATAAAAATATGAAAAATCTTAGAAAAATGCGTAGGTCTAGAATCCGAAGTTTGGGATCAATATCTTTTACTTTGCGATTAAGGCTAATACTGCGCGATTAGTGGCTTGTGCCTATAAATACTAAACTTGCACACAACCCTAGGCCATACTATTTCTTCTACGTGGGTTTTGGGTGGCTGAAGGGAGGTGGCTGCTGTCCATTGCTTCTCCTTCACCAAGTCTTCACCTTTTCTTCTTCTTTCACACAAACACTTGGGGAGGGTGAGAGTTAACCTTGGGGCTGCATTGTGGCCATCATTCTGAGTTGAGAAAGCTGTGTGTGTGTAGTTAGTGAGCATGAGTTTGGAGCTTTAGTGATGGCTACCATGTGGTAGTCATTGTGAGCTTCAAAGTGCCTTCTTGTGGTGCAAGAACCCATCTTGAAGTGCCATTTTCGTGCTCCTACTTAGGCTGAGTTTGAGGAACCTTGGGAGAGCTCCAAGAGCACACCTTGCCTCTGTTTTGAACTTTGGTAAGTTATCTCACCATGATCATGAGTTTATGATGCTTAAAGTTGGTGTCTTGGCATGTAAAAGGTTAAAATGAAGTAACCAACACCTAAATGAACTTGTATATGCTTAAAGATGCATGCTTTAACGTGTTGAAGTGTTAAAAATGGAACCTTGGAAGGATATCTTCGCGAAATGCAGAAACTGCATTCTGTCGCGAAATATCCGGATATTTCGAGTGAGATATCCGGATATGGGATATCCTGATATCTCGAGTGAGATATCCGGATATGGGATATCCTGATATCTCGAGTGAGATATCCGGATATGGGATATCCTGATATCTCGAGTGAGATATCCGGATATGGGATATCCTGATATTCTGAGGGAGATATCCGGATATTGGATATCCTGATATTTCGAGTGAGATATCCTGATATGGGATATCCTGATATTTCGAGTGCGATATCCTGATATGGGATATCCTGATATTTCCAATGAGATATCCTGATACGGGATATCCTGATATTTCCAATGAGATATCCTGATACGGGATATCCTGATATTTCCAATGAGATATCCGGATATTCTGGGATTTCGAAGAGCAGTAGCTTTACTGTGCATACAGTAAGCAATTGGGGGGTTTGTGGACCCTAGATTAAGGAAGTTAGGCTTCTGTAATTAATGAACTAAGTCAGAATCACATGATTAAGGGCTTATGGCTTTGTTGGAAGCCTTAAGACGTAAAACGTAAAGGAAAGGCGTAATCTTTAAGTTGTATGCTTGCGATACATGATTATTGATGTATTATTGGTCCATATCAGATTGTGATACTGCTGTTTGTGGACTTGTGAGTGGTTGGACTCTTGGCTTGGGTAGCTAGCTTGCAAGGTAAGCTTTCGTGTCCTCGGTTTAGCCATTTTGATGTTCCACCATGTCCCATGGGGATGGGTTTATGCATGTTGTGTTACATGCTTTGATTATTTTGGAAATGCTGTTGAGCTATTTATATGTAATGAGCTATTATGATATGCATGTGGTGTCCACCTAGACGGCAATCCTGAGTATGTAGTACATACAAGATGGAGAAGCATGTGGGTGAGGTACAGGTAGTATCCATGTACTCATGTAGGCATAGACGTATTCCTACATTTCTCTGGCCAGTAGATTTGAAAGCACACATGACATGATTAATTGCTGCATCGCATGATTTTAGAACTTATACTGTAATACTGTTTTTGAACTTATATTACACATGTAAGTGAGCTTGGGGTGGAGACTCCTTGAGGACCCCTTGTCTTACTGAGATTTCTTGTTAGAGATCTCACCCCACGTTTGGGGACGCTTATTTCAGGATCAGGTAATGTTGAGGGCTCAGGTGGCAGGAGGCCAGAGCTGAGCTGATAATTATGCTGACGTGCTGGTTGTGGATTGCTGTTTATTTGACTGCTGTTATGTTTTCTGCTTTATTTATGTTAAGTTTATGTTGAGACTATTTGTGGGCATTGTTGCCTTATTTGGTGAGCATGGGGTTTGTCCATGCCACATGATTGTTATCGTCTTTTTATGTTAATGTTGTAATTAAAGTATCGGGATTTTGACCCAGGCTGCATGTTGTAGTCCTGTGGCTTTAGATACTCACCTTATATTTATGTACGAGGTATTCAGTTAGTTGTCTTGCAATTTACATACAGGCAGTATTTTTATGAAAATGATTAAGTAATCAAGTTGGTTAAGTTAATGACGTCATAATTGAATTAAAGAAAAAGTTATTCCGCATTTTAATTAAGCGTGGCTTAATACGATAGTGTGTTAACAATCCGGGTTAACACGGGCTGTTACATTTTATGGTATCAAAGCACTTTCTAGGAAAAAGCCTGTATGTATTGCAATAACTTAGGATGTGTCGTTGCGTGTCTACTTTGTGTTCTCTCTAACTGGTGTGTGTTATGATAACGCATATGTGACCACATGGCGTGGGTCTGATCAACTCATTCTTTGTGTAACTTGTGCAGAGTCATGGTGCCACCGAGGAGGAACACGAGTACAAGCGAGGATCAATCGGATCCTGTCCTGGCTGCATTAGCTGAGATGCAGGCGGCCCGACTAGCCGACCAGGAAGCCACGAGACTGGCAAACCGGGCGATGCTGGACGCAATTCGAGATGCGAACCGGCAAACCACGGCAGAGGTTCTGGAGGAGAACCGGATGACCAACATGACGATGATGAGGGTCATGTTGGAGGAATTGAGGGCTGGTCCTGCTGCGGGCCAGGGTCCTCCACCACCTCCACCGCCTCCACCTCCGCCTAGTCAACAGGAGGACACCCAGAGCCAGATGGGTGAGGGTAGTCATTTGACGGGGGCTATGCAGACTATCCCCGTACTTGCTGAGGATCGTGACGAGATCGATCGCCGGCTGAATGCTTTCCGTAAGCATAAGCCACCTACCTTCGACGGATCGTATGATCCCATTGCTGCTGCCAGATGGCTACAGGCGCTGGATAAAATTTTCCGGATCATGCAATGCACCGATCCGCAGAGGCTGCTGTTCGCCACGTACATGCTGGAGGGCGAGGCCCATGAGTGGTGGACCAACCTATCTCAGGTCTACGAGATGCAGGGTCATGTGATGACGTGGCCATTCTTCGAGGAGAGCTTTCTGGGCCAGTATTTTCCTTACGACTCTCAGGAGAGGAAGCAGGGAGAGTTTCACCGGTTGGTGCAGGGCTCGTTGTCTGTCGACGAGTACCTGGCCAAGTTTAATGAGCTGGTCAAGTTCTCTCATTTCCGCATGGCGAGGCCTACTCCTACATTCTTGGCGGCCAAGTTCCGGAGGGGACTTAATGAGGATATTGCTGGACATCTCGCTGGTTCTGCTTCGAGAGACTTCGGAGCGTTGGTGCAGCAGTGCCGCGACATCGAGGACTACTGCCGGGCGAGTCAGGCCAAGAGGGCCAAGGTTGAGGTGCCGCAGAGCACTGGTGGTTCTACTCCCTGGAAGAACAAGAACTTTGCCAACAAGGGCAAGGGCAAACCACCGTTGGCGGCTAAGCAAGCGCCAAACCAGTTCAGAAAGACTGCCGCTCCGGGGAACGCCGCTAGACCTCCTGCTCCCAGATGTTCTGGATGCGGGAAGTCACATTTTGGGTCGTGCTCTACCGGTCAGTTGATATGCTTCCAGTGTGGCAAGGAGGGCCACTACTCTAGAGATTGCCCGACGGCGAGAGTTGCTGCAGTACAGGCTGTGCCGTTGCAGATGGTTCCTGCTGGGGCACCAGCCATGCCACCTACTACAGGACGAGTCTACACTCTTGATCGTCAGCAGTCGGACAGAGCTCCGAACCTGGTCAGAGGTACTGTTACCATTGGTGGATCAACTATTGATGTATTGTTTGATTCCGGGGCAATGCACTCTTTTGTTGCTACCCCTATTGCTGTGGGGCTTGAGTTACCCAGTGATGTGCTTTCTCCACCGATGCGGGTGACCACCGCCACCGGAGAAAAATGTTTGACCTCCACTGTTCATCGCGATGTAGCGTTTCAGTGGGATGGCCGTGACTTCTCGGTAGATCTGATAGGATTGCCGATGGCCAACCTTCAAATTATTTTGGGCATGGATTGGTTGTCCAGAAACTGTGCAATGATTGACTGTTGTGCCAAGAAAGTGGTGATGTCTCCGGGTGGGTCCACAGCCAGTTCCTCACCGTTCATTTCAGTCCTGCAGGCGAGGAGGGCCTTGAGAGCAGGGGCATTTGGCTATGTCTTGTTGGGAGGTTTGGTGAGTGGGACACAGGAGGATCTCACTGGCATTCCTGTGGTGAAGGAGTTCCTCGAGGTGTTTCCTGAGGAGATTCCTGAGTTTCCACCACAGAGGGAGATAGAGTTCTCCATAGATTTATTGCCTGGTGTGGGGCCTATCTCGTTGGCTCCATACCGGATGTCGCCACCAGAGTTGGCGGAGCTGAAGAAGCATATCGAGGAGCTTTCAGCAAAAGATTTTATTCGGCCGAGTGTGTCTCCCTGGGGAGCACCGGTCATATTTGTTAAAAAGAAAGATAGGACCATGCGGTTGTGCACCGATTACAGACAGTTGAACAAGGTGACAATCAAGAACAAGTACCCTCTTCCACGCATTGATGATTTGCTGGATCAGCTCAGGGGTGCTTGCGTGTATTCCAAGATCGACCTCCGGTCCGGTTACCACCAGATACGGGTAAAGCCGGAGGATGTCCCAAAGACAGCGTTTCGCTCGAGGTACGGGCACTACGAGTACTTGGTGATTCCGTTTGGACTCACCAATGCACCCGCAGTGTTCATGGACTACATGAACAGGATTTTCCAACCGTACCTGGATCAGTTTGTGATCGTCTTCATTGACGACATCTTGATCTACTACAAGACGGAGGAGGAGCATACTGAGCACTTGAAGATTGTGTTGCAGGTGCTGAAAGAGAAAAAGCTCTATGCGAAGCCGTCAAAATGCGAGTTTTGGCTCAAGGCAGTGAAATTTCTGGGTCATGTAATTTCTGCTAATGGAGTTGCAGTTGATCCTAACAAGATTGAGGCCGTGATGGACTGGGAGAGGCCCAAGACGGTTACAGAAGTGAGAAGCTTCTTGGGTTTGGCAGGCTACTATCGGAGGTTCATCGAGGGATTCTCCAAGATGGTGCTACCGATGACTCGCCTTACCCGAAAGGAGACTCCATTCGTGTGGACACATGAGTGTGAGGAGTGTTTCCAGGAGTTAAAGGAGAGATTGACTACTGCTCCAGTGTTAGTTCTTCCTGATCCTGCGGAGCAATTCGAGTTGTACTGCGATGCCTCTGGTAAAGGACTTGGTTGTGTGCTGATGCAGAAAGGGAAAGCGGTTGCTTACGCTTCAAGACAGTTGAAACCTCATGAGGAGAACTACCCGACTCACGACTTGGAGTTGGCAGCCATTGTTTTTGCTTTCAAGATTTGGAGGCATTACCTGTTTGGCATGAAGTTTGCTGTATTCAGTGATCACAAGAGCCTGAAGTATCTGTTTGACCAGAAGGAGTTGAACATGAGACAGCGAAGATGGATGGAGTTCTTGAAGGACTACGACTTCGAGTTGAGGTACCATCCTGGCAAGGCCAATGTGGTAGCTGATGCTTTGAGTCGGAAATCCGTGAGCTTATCCAGCTTAATGATGAACGACTACGAGATGATCGAGAAGTTCAGAGACTTGAGAGTGAACTCCTTGTTTGGGGGCGCACTGCTCGAAATGGAAACAGCAGAAGTGATCAATGAGCTGATGGAAAAGATCAAAGAGGCGCAAGTGCAAAGAGAATGCCTTGATTACGTGAAGAACCAGGACGGTGTGTCTTGGAATGATGATGGTTTATTGCTGTTCCAGAAGAGGATTGTTATTCCTCGAGGGCCACTGACTGAGGAGGTTATGGCAGAGGCTCATAAAGGCCGGTTCACTATCCACCCTGGTGCCACAAAAATGTACCAGGACTTAAAGAGGAATTTTTGGTGGCCGGGCATGAAGAAGGACATAGCGGTCTACGTGTCCAAGTGCCTTATTTGTCAGAAAGTGAAGATCGAGCACCAGAAACCGTCTGGTAAACTTCAACCTCTGGAGATTCCACAGTGGAAGTGGGATAGTATTTCCATGGACTTCGTGGTGGGATTGCCTAAAACTCAGGCTGGTTGTGACTCTATCTGGGTCATTGTGGACAGATTGACCAAGTCTGCCCATTTTCTTCCAGTGAAGGTGAGCTTCACTACAGAGCAGTTGGCCAAACTATATGTCCGTGAGATTGTGAGGCTTCACGGGGTTCCCGAGAGTATCATCAGTGATAGGGACCCGAAGTTCACATCTCGGTTCTGGGAGGCGCTGCAGGAGGCTTTCGGTACGCAGTTGAGATTGAGTACCGCCTATCACCCTCAGACTGACGGACAGACTGAGCGGACCATCCAGACATTGGAAGACATGTTGAGAGCTTGCACGTTGGAGCAGAGTTCTGCATGGGATAGGTACCTTCCGTTGGTTGAATTTTCATACAACAACAGTTTTCATGCTAGTCTGGGCATGGCACCCTACGAGGCGTTGTATGGTAGGAGGTGTCGGACTCCTACTTGCTGGTCTGAGATTGGAGATAAAGAGCTGTTTGGTTTGGACTTTGTCCAAGATACTACCCTTCAGATCCAGATGATCAGGGAAAAGTTGAAGCAGGCGCAGAATCGTCAGAAAAGCTACTACGATGTCAAGCATCGACCACTGGAGTTCAGTGAGGGTGAGCACGTGTTTGTGAAACTTTCACCTGTCACCGGTGTTGGACGGGCACTCGGCGTGAGGAAGTTGAGCCCGCGATTCATTGGGCCCTACCAGATCCTTGGTAGAGTAGGACCAGTTGCCTATCGACTTGCCTTACCTCCGAACCTAGCCAACATCCACGACGTGTTTCACGTGTCTCAGCTTCGAAAGTACATAGCAGACCCTTCGCACGTGGTGCAGCCGGATGATGTGGAGGTTCGGGAGAACCTAAAGACTCCCGTCGGACCACTCAAGATTCTCGATCGAGGCGAGAAACAGCTTCGAAGCAAGATCATTCCGATGGTCAAGGTACAATGGTCAGGAAGAACTCCTGAGGAGTGTACCTGGGAGCGAGAGGATGAGCTTCTCCGACAGTATCCCGACTTTCGAGACAGGTATGTTTCTGATTTTGAGGACAAAATCCTTAAAAAGGTGGGGTGAATGTAAGAACCCACACCGCTAATTAAGGTAATTAGCGAATTAATTATGATAATTAGGAAATAATTCCATAATTGACCCTAATAATTATTAATGGGCTTAGATAATTATATTGAGTGAGTAAAAATGCTGAAAGTCGCTTTTCGGAAGAAAAGCGCAGATACCGGTTCTGCTACTCGGTATAAATGTGTACCGGAAAAGTATCCCGGAAAATTATAAGGAATGCATGATAATTACTAGAATATTATGTAGGACTTGTAAAACAAGTTTCAAGTCAAAATGACGTAATCTGGTGCCAGAACTGATACTGGCTATGGAAAAGCGCGTACCGGAAAGGTGCTCCGAAAAATAAAATAAAAATATGAAAAATCTTAGAAAAATGCGTAGGTCTAGAATCCGAAGTTTGGGATCAATATCTTTTACTTTGCGATTAAGGCTAATACTGCGCGATTAGTGGCTTGTGCCTATAAATACTAAACTTGCACACAACCCTAGGCCATACTATTTCTTCTACGTGGGTTTTGGGTGGCTGAAGGGATGTGGCTGCTGTCCATTGCTTCTCCTTCACCAAGTCTTCACCTTTTCTTCTTCTTTCACACTCAAACACTTGGGGAGGGTGAGAGTTAACCTTGGGGCTGCATTGTGGCCATCATTCTGAGTTGAGAAAGCTGTGTGTGTGTAGTTAGTGAGCATGAGTTTGGAGCTTTAGTGATGGCTACCTTGTGGTAGTCATTGTGAGCTTCAAAGTGCCTTCTTGTGGTGCAAGAACCCATCTTGAAGTGCCATTTTCGTGCTCCTACTTAGGCTGAGTTTGAGGAACCTTGGGAGAGCTCCAAGAGCACACCTTGCCTCTGTTTTGAACTTTGGTAAGTTATCTCACCATGATCATGAGTTTATGATGCTTAAAGTTGGTGTCTTGGCTTGTAAAAGGTTAAAATGAAGTAACCAACACCTAAATGAACTTGTATATGCTTAAAGATGCATGCTTTAACGTGTTGAAGTGTTAAAAATGGAACCTTGGAAGGATATCTTCGCGAAATGCAGAAACTGCATTCTGTCGCGAAATATCCGGATATTTCGAGTGAGATATCCGGATATGGGATATCCTGATATCTCGAGTGAGATATCCGGATATGGGATATCCTGATATCTCGAGTGAGATATCCGGATATGGGATATCCTGATATCTCGAGTGAGATATCCGGATATGGGATATCATGATATCTCGAGTGAGATATCCGGATATGGGATATCATGATATCTCGAGTGAGATATCCGGATATGGGATATCTTGATATTCTGAGGGAGATATCCGGATATTGGATATCCTGATATTTCGAGTGAGATATCCTGATATGGGATATCCTGATATTTCGAGTGCGATATCCTGATATGGGATATCCTGATATTTCCAATGAGATATCCTGATACGGGATATCCTGATATTTCCAATGAGATATCCTGATACGGGATATCCTGATATTTCCAATGAGATATCCGGATATTCTGGGATTTCGAAGAGCAGTAGCTTTACTGTGCATACAGTAAGCAATTGGGGGGTTTGTGGACCCTAGATTAAGGAAGTTAGGCTTCTGTAATTAATGAACTAAGTCAGAATCACATGATTAAGGGCTTATGGCTTTGTTGGAAGCCTTAAGACGTAAAACGTAAAGGAAAGGCGTAATCTTTAAGTTGTATGCTTGCGATACATGATTATTGATGTATTATTGGTCCAGATCAGATTGTGATACTGCTGTTTGTGGACTTGTGAGTGGTTGGACTCTTGGCTTGGGTAGCTAGCTTGCAAGGTAAGCTTTCGTGTCCTCGGTTTAGCCATTTTGATGTTCCACCATGTCCCATGGGGATGGGTTTATGCATGTTGTGTTACATGCTTTGATTATTTTGGAAATGCTGTTGAGCTGTTTATATGTAATGAGCTATTATGATATGCATGTGGTGTCCACCTAGACGGCAATCCTGAGTATGTAGTACATACAAGATGGAGAAGCATGTGGGTGAGGTGCAGGTAGTATCCATGTACTCATGTAGGCATAGACGTATTCCTACATTTCTCTGGCCAGTAGATTTGAAAGCACACATGACATGATTAATTGCTGTATCGCATGATTTTAGAACTTATACTGTAATACTGTTTTTGAACTTATATTACACATGTAAGTGAGCTTGGGGTGGAGACTCCTTGAGGACCCCTTGTCTTACTGAGATTTCTTGTTAGAGATCTCACCCCACGTTTGGGGACGCTTATTTCAGGATCAGGTAATGTTGAGGGCTCAGGTGGCAGGAGGCCAGAGCTGAGCTGATAATTATGCTGACGTGCTGGTTGTGGATTGCTGTTTATTTGACTGCTGTTATGTTTTCTGCTTTATTTATGTTAAGTTTATGTTGAGACTATTTGTGGGCATTGTTGCCTTATTTGGTGAGCATGGGGTTTGTCCATGTCACATGATTGTTATCGTCTTTTTATGTTAATGTTGTAATTAAAGTATCGGGATTTTAACCCAGGCTACTTGTGTAGACCTGTGGCTTTAGATACTCACCTTATATTTATGTACGAGGTATTCAGTTAGTTGTCTTGCAATTTACATACAGGCAGTATTTTTATGAAAATGATTAAGTAATCAAGTTGGTTAAGTTAATGACGTCATAATTGAATTAAAGAAAAAGTTATTCCGCATTTTAATTAAGCGTGGCTTAATACGATAGTGTGTTAACAATCCGGGTTAACACGGGCTGTTACAGTAAGCGTGTGATACCATTGATCTTTTTTGATCTAACGGCTCTTAGATGAGATGTCAAACTTCAAATTTAACATCAGTGTCAAAGGATCGTGCCCCGTATATATAAAATTCCAATATATGCATGAAATTGGTTACATTTACCACCACGTTATGCTTATCATTTTTTATGTCTTGGTGTGTGTGTTTTTAAGGGACAGGTGAATTGTTTATTGGTTAACATCTTTCTCAAGTTAATTATTTACATGTACAAATAAAAAATAAACAATTAGGAGTAAGAACTATATAAGCAGTAAAAATTTAGGACTCATGGCTATTAATAAGAGATGGAACTTAAGGCTTTTCGACTATTGTTCCCTAAATTATATAAAAAAATATCATTATTCCCCCATTTTTCAATTACTTAGAAAATTTAACATTTTTATTAAATATAACATCAATTTATCCTTGTTTGACCATTGACTGGATCTTATACTCAGTATATAACCATCGTTCGCTGTTCATGAAAATCTTCCGGAATCATTTTTTTTTAATTTCTACTCCCGAGAATAGAAATTGATAGAAAATTCGTTTGGTAAAGTCGATTTATTTTTTTGTTCCCGGGATGAACCGGCTTAATTTTTGTGGTGGGAAACAGAAAAAAGAATCAATTTTTTTTTTTGTTTTTTTGTTCCGAGACACAAAATGAGAAACACTTATCTTTCTCAATTACTCTCCATCACTACCATCATCACCACCGCCACCACCGTCCCAACGTGACAACCGCCACCATTGTCGTATCACCACCACCAACACCACTATCACCGTCACCACCATTATCACTACTACCATTACCGCCACCTCTGTTATCGTAGCCACTGCCATCACCACCACCACGTCAGAATTACTAATGCCATCACCGCCGCCGCCACCATTTCATCACCATCACCATTGATGCAGCCACTGTTGTCAACACCACCATTACTACCACCGTCCACCGCCACTATGCCACCACTGCCGCTGCAACCACTACCATTATCACGTCATTGCTACCGCCACCGCCACCGCCACCGTTGCGGCCACTGCTGTCATCACCACCATATCACCGTCACCGCCACCACCATTATCTCTACCATCACCACCATCATCGCCGCAACCACCACCACCACCATGCCACCATTACCACTGCCGCCACTTCTACTATTGCTACTATCATGCCATCACCATCACCACCATTGCCACCACCACCACTATTACCACTACTATCGTCGCACCACCACCACCATCGTCACCATTATCACCACCATCGTTGCAGCCATTGCTGTCACCACCACCACATCTACGTTACCGCCACCATTACCACTACCACCATTACCATCACCACCACCATTACCATCATTACCATCACCACCACCATTACCATCACCACCACCATTACCACCACCACCACCATTGCCACCACTCCTGCATTCGCCACCATCACCATTACCACTACCATCTTCGTAGCACCACCACTATGCCACCACCTTCACCACCACCACCATAATCACCATTATCACCACTATCGTTGCGGTCACTACTGTCTCCACCACCATATCTATGTCACCGCCGCCGCCACTACCACCACCGTCTCTACCATTATCACTACCATGACCACCACCATCATGCCACCATTACCACCATTGCCGCCGCCACTACTACCATCGCCGCTATCATGCCATCACCTCTACCACCACCACGACGCCACCGCCACTACTATAACCACCACCATCGCCACCATTACCATTGTCGCCGCTGCCACCACCACCACTACTCCATAGGAAAAGGAAAGTCATTAACCGAAAAAAATTTATGCTTAATAGGAATGATTTTTTATTCTATTATTTGTTGTGTTATCAAATGCAATTCTCATTCTCGGAATAAAAATAAAACATGTTATCAAACAAATTTTTTTTCTCAAAAACTATTTTAAGGCATAGAAATAGAAAAAAATTGTTTCTTTTCAGAAACAGTGTCAGGAAACTGAATGGCTGTCATGCACACGCATGCCCCTCACAAAACCAACACAAAATATGTGAGCCGAATACTATAATATGATTCTAGATATTCGGGTAGTAGGGTCTTGTACTCAAATACCTCACCTTCATATGTTTCAATCTCTCATCCTCTCTCTACTTCACAACTATGCTCTTCATGTGGCCCCTCACAAAACCAACAGGTGGGAACCATTTCCTTCTTTTCTCATATGCTTTTTAGATGCTCAAAAACCAAAGGCCAATCTCAATGCATCGTTTAACGATTTGGGTTTCTGCATAAGAACAAGTAGGAAAAGAATTAGCCTCTGTTCCTTCTGGCTTTTTCCTTTGCAAAAGGAGAGCCACAACTCCTCCCATGGATTCACCTAACAAGTATCTCATCTTCTTCTTATTCTCTAGCTAAAAGGTATTTGTTTAATAAAAAACATAATTCATTAAAACTGAAATTATTTATGACATCAAACATCAAACACTTGTTTATTAAACCATCTGATTTTCCATGGCCTTCATAATCCAACCCATATACTGCAAAACCCGGTTTTGCAATCCTTGTTGCTGTGCCCGTGTACAAAATATACAAATCATCACAATTAGTACTTTATATATATTTAATGGAAAAATGAAAATGATGGTGCTTAGGCTAATTACTGTTCATGGTGATGTTGCATTCCATGGCATAAGAAGACTAAAGCTTTTGGAGTTTCATTCACCGGAAGCCATCGGCTTTGCCAAAAGCTTCATGCCTCATGAATTCAAAACGAATTCCTGCAAATAAAAAAATAAAAAAATTAAGGGAATTGCTTTCCTTATATAACATAAAGTAAAACATCTCACCTACGGAAATATTTATTATGCTACAGGATCATTTAATGATTTGGTACTCCCTCTCACAACACTAATTTTTACTTTCCTTTTTTATCCCTGCTATTTTTTTTTCAATTTTATCCTACTATTTACACTAAGGGACCACCTAAAAAATGGTGGTTCCAGTCCATCTCCTCACCTACACTCATATATAAGGAGATGAGACCCATTTATATTTTATTTCCTCTCCTATATTCTCTTTCTTGTCACTTGTCTATAGGAGATAAGTTTTATCATAAGTCATTTAAGAAAATAATTTCCCAAAAATTAATAAGTACGTTGAGATTATGATTTTTTTTTTTTTAATTTGAATTTGAATAAGATGCACCACTTATTTATTAAATACTCCTGGCTTTCTCTATACGAGGAACAGAGGAACATCCACTCCTCAAGAAGAAGCACCATTTTAGTTATGCATTCCATTACGAAAATATTTAAAGTGCACCCGGCATATGATGGGACTTCCATTGGAATTATGACACCTGGATTAATAATACAAAATTCTCTATTCTCCGTACTGTTTGCAGAGAAAATGACAGCTTCTCATTGGTTTGTTCCACTGAATCTCTTGGGTACCGGGTGCAGTAAAATTTCACTCCTCCATTACAGTTGCAAAACCCAGCAATACACTTTAGTATCCCACACTGCAGAGGTGGAGCCAGCTCCAACAAAAGTTCGGGTCAAAAAATTATATGTGTATTTTTTTTTTAATTTTTGTTAGTTCATATCATAATATATTTAAATTATATTAAATACAAAATACTTGAGCAGGAAGCATAAAAAAGAATTATAATTTTATTAAATATTTTTAAATTTTAGTGAATATATTTTAGGGAAAACTTAAAAAAAAACCTATTAGTTTTCTTAATTATCACGTATCCACTCACAAATTTTTTGAATCAATTACATCCTTATTTAGATTTCCTTTATCACTTACCCCATTGACTTAAAGTTTTTTATATAAGTAGGGGGGTAACTGATTCAAAATTTTAGAGAGGGAGTAAATGATTATGAAGAAAGTTATAGGGATTTTTTTTGAAGTTTTCCCTATATTTTAATTTTTTTATATAAATAAAAATGGAACACATAACTTAATACTACTTACCCAAATCTCTCACCAAATATATTTTAATTTTTTGATAGGGCCAAATTATAATTAATTATATGATTATACATGATAAATACAATTTATTAAAATTTAGCTCGGGTCGAGGCCACACCCAGATACAACATGGATAAATACAATTTGTTAAAATTTAGCTCGGGTCGAAGCCGCACCCAGATACAACGTGGCTCCGCCACTGCCCACCCATGTATTCAAGTATGTTGCTGATAAAAACCCAAATAACGAACAATTCTCGAGTATTCAACTCGTATACCCGAGGAAACAATTCTCCTCCTCTTTCTCTCTCCTCCCCTTCTCTCTTCCTACGCTATACCTATCTAAGCAGAAACGCTTGCAAATAAATAAGGTAAAATCGATTTGTATAACCAAAATATTGAGCAGAAGCTCTCAGTATAACCTATCTTGGTTCTCGGGTTTTGTACATGATAAATACAATTTATTAAAATTTAGCTCGGGTCGAGGCCACACCCAGATACAACATGGATAAATACAATTTGTTAAAATTTAGCTCGGGTCGAAGCCGCACCCAGATACAACGTGGCTCCGCCACTGCCCACCCATGTATTCAAGTATGTTGCTGATAAAAACCCAAATAACGAACAATTCTCGAGTATTCAACTCGTATACCCGAGGAAACATTGTTACGCAATATATATTATATGGGTTTATCATCTATCATTTAACTTGATCATAAAAAATTTCTTACACACACAACATTTTGTGAGGCCCGCAGCAAAAAAAAAAAAAAAAACTCCGGCACGCAAAACGAATCTCTATAACATAACACAATCATTTTTCCTATAACATAACTCTTATAAAACCCATATTATATTATATATATATATATATATATATATATATATATATATATTAGAGTATTAAGGTCCTATACTCAAATATATACGTCCCTCAATAGTCAAAAAGGAACAGATGGATAAAATGTTTTGATGTGGAGCAAAATGGTAATTTTTAAATTAATTAAGGACAAAAGAGTAAAAAAAACCTAAACAGGTGCAGTTAGATAAGGAGATTGAAAAAAATAAATGTTAACGAGTCTCTTTAAAATATTTGTTAAAAAATGAAAAAAAAAATTAAATAAATAGTTAATTTTTAATTTTCAATTTTTTAATGAGTGCCTTCAAGCAATCATCGGAAGAAAATTAAAATCTTAAGTAGTAGGTTTATTAGGCGGACACGTGGACAAAGACATGGAACATGAAAAGTGAAAACTGGAGTGGCAAGCAAAATTATTGGAAGGAGGACAAGGAGAGAAAAGGTGTGACGCGGATTTCACCAACGCTCCCTTTCAATAATGAATTTTGGCAACCATGGCAAATCCCTAGCTTCTTGGTGCGCATGCAGTCTCACTATTGAACGAAAAGATATCTCCCAATTCTTAACTATCCTTCTTTATAACTGCGGGTCCTTCCTCGTAGTTAAATATCCCTTTCATATTTTGCATCTTTCTTCTTTTTTTTGTTGAGAATCCCTATTATTTTGGAGAATACAATTTGCATCTAATAATTATTATTGAAACGAAGATTAGGCAAAACATAGTGAACCCACTAGATTGTTCTGCTTGGAATATATATATATTTTTTAACATAACACGTAAAACATATATAAAATGTTACCATTTAGCTTATTGCAAGAAACAAGAATCAAGACTCACGATTTTATCATAAATGCTGATTCTAAAATTCTTGTATATAGCATGCCTACTTTGTGCCATCACCTTCATTCAAGCAACACATGTTATAAGCAAAATCTTAAACATTTATTCTCGGGGGAAAGAACGTTGTTAACTTTCTTATTTTGCATCACGTTTAAAGGCTTTAATTACTCTTGTGTTTCGTTTGGTGTTTCCCTGGAGTTAGAAGTGAAAAACTCAGAAATAAAATTTATATGAAATTTTGTATGACTTTTTCATTCTTAAAATTTTCAGCTTCAAATTTAATGGGGTACTTGATTTTCTATAAGATTAGAGATTTTAGTTTTAATTTCCATTTCATGTGAAACTTTTTTTAAATGGGAAAAGGTAAAGATAGTAAATTAAGTTATACTGAGGAACATTATGGGCCTGATTGATTGTGTTCTAATTTTTTTGTTCTTAAAATTATTTTGTAAAATAGTTATGGAAACAGTCATTTTCTATGTTTTTTATTCTTTGAAAGTTGAAAAATAAAAAACTCAGACATGTTATCTAAATTTGATTCTAAAAACCAAAAAGCAATTACAATTTTTAAAATATTTTTTATAAAACAGATCTTACCAAATGAGTTTTTTTATTTTTTTTGTTCTAAAAACTAAAAAATTATTTTTAAAAACAATAATCAAACAGAACCTATATATTCTTCGGTTCCCAGTTTTCATGCTTGATGTTATGATATATTTTGTTCAAGACTGTTGAAAGGGATATATAATAGAAATATCTGGACAACATATAGGCATCTAATTTATCCCCCATCTATCTCTAATTTATGATCCGTGAGAATTAAAACCACTGTACCATGATCCTTTTTTAATGTTGGGATTTTTTTATTTTTTTATTTTTTTTATTTTTTGGTATAACCTAATGTTTGGATCTTTATAACAGTTGCAATGTTTTTTAAATATTTTCATTTTTTAAACTTTATTACATAAAAAAGTTCACTATTTATTAAAAAAACTAACATAAAATTTCATTTAACAATAAAAAATGTTAAAAATATATTAAAGAATACTTTAATAACATTTCTCTTTATTAAATAATTTGCAAGTTCCGACATTAATATTGGGTCTACCTGAAAGTGAATGCGGATGACGTTGCCACACTATGATTTGATGCTCACGTTAGCTTTTGAGATTCCTTTTGATGGATAATATAAGGGGATTGATTTTCCATTTTACATGAGAATACTTTCTCATATTACATACACAAAAAATGAGCGGGGTCCATAAAAAAATGAGAAAATAAAAAAAGTTAAAATGAATCCCATCTTTTAATTATGAGTATAACATGAAAAAAATTTCTCATGTAAAATGAGAAAACTATTTCCCATAATATAATGCTTGGCTTGCCGGTAACCATTATTATTATTATTATTATTATTATTATTATTATTATTATTATGACATTCGCGGTAACCAATTAATTTAATTACTTACGGTTATTTTAAAGACGAAGATTAAAGATTACAAATAATAAAAAAAATCTTTCATACCGATGCCAAATTTAAAGTTAGAAAAGTTCAACGACTTTATTTTGTAATCATGTAACATATTATTATTATAGGTTTTATAATTCTCATGTTGAAGGAGAATTGAGATCTTATGTTATAGAAATAAAAAGCATGTAAGACCCATGTGTTAGAAAAAATTATATGTAGAACTCATGTCAGCACGGAAATCGAAGGGTGTGTAGGAGAATTGTAATTATCATGTTAAATGAGAATTATAAAACCCTAATATTATTATTCTTATTATTTTGACTTTGGCGGTAACCAATTAATTTAAATACTTATGGTTATTTTAAAGAGAATATTAAAGATTACAAAAAAAAGAGAGAGAGAAAGATTGTTTAATACCGGTGTCAAATTTAAAGTTAGAAAAGTTCATCGACTTTGTTTTGTAAGCATGTGATACAATTAATATTTTTTAATCTAACGACTCTCATATGAGGTGTTAAACTTTAAATTTAAAACCGGTGTCAAAGGATCTTACCTCTAATTTAAATATGCAATTGCCATTTTTTTTAATAACATGGAGGTATTCCAACACAATATCCTCCGATTATTGTATCCTTAGAGCATGATTCTTCAGACTAGTTCTTCATTGGAACAAAGAATCCATTGGATTACTGTCACCAGAGTAAGGGTATAACTAATACCACCTTTAAAGGGAGATGATTTTTCTCTGGTCCCTAAAGAATCTTAAGAATTTGCTTTAGCTAAAAGTTTGAACCCCTAACAAAGAAAATTCTTGGACACTCAATTGTCAATTGAGTTACCCTTGAGGTTGTAACTGATACTCTTGAATGACTACAAACACAAGGCTAGACATAAGTAATTTTTGCCCTCTCATCCAAATAAAATGTCCTTTTACATGTGTAAAGAACCAATTCAGCTCAAAAGTTTATTTTAATGATTTATATTATTTTCTAACATACCCCCATGTAAGAGTCCAAAAACGATGAAGATCGAATTCATGATCTTGTGGTCACTAGAGCTCTAATACCATGTATAGAACTAATTTAACCCAAAAGTTTAAGTTACTGACTGATGTTATTTTAAATAATTTATATTATTCTCCAATTCCAACTCCACTGGGTTAAATTCTAATTTCGATTATGATTGGCAAAACATCATAGCTGATCATCTCATATTTTTATATTTGTTATATATTTTTTTTTTGTTCTTTTACTTGATGAAGTGATATGAAATTCTTATATTTATATTTTTTAATAAATATTAAACAAACAAGCCCCTATTAAAAGTTATGAATTTTTTTTTTTAAAAAATACAATTTTACGTGATGAAATTATATAAAATTCTAACGTTAAAAAAAAATCTGTTTCCTTATAATAGGTCCTTTCAATTTTCAGCAAGAATACTGATATATATTGCTGATTTCCACTGATTTAAGAATTCGATTTCTAACTAACATAACGTATATTCAATTACTGAAAACTGCTCTTAAATTTTGAGTAGATTACACACTATTGAAATGATGATTGCCACTAGGGTGGTAAATGAGTCAGGAGCCTTTCAGTGGCTTTTGGCTCGGCTTGTAAATGTCTGAGCTCGTTTAGTAAAAGCTCGTGTTAGAACCAGACTTGGACTTGTATAAAAGCTCGTTTAATAAAAAGGCTTTAGGCTCTAATTCAGAAGCCCGGCCTTATAGCCTCCCAGGCTAGCCTAGTATATAAATATTTATTTATATTTTTTATACTACTTGTAATAACTTTCTATCTCATCAATTTATTTCACCCTATTTTATTGGTTTAACAGACTTTTTGAATGATTTTGTTCGATATTATGCTATTTAGATATATATTGAATTTATGTATATTTATGGAATTACTAGTGTTGTTCTATATTATCCTTCATCCTCCTTCACACAAACAAACCCACAAAAACTCATTCGTTCCAATGTGCACTGCTCGTTTGTGTCATTTTATTTTTTATTTTTTAATTATGTTGGCACTTTTTTTATAATGGGCTAAGATAATATAACATGTTATCTACATTCTCTCACTTTACTTTTTTTTATTTATTGTAGACTTTGTAAATTATTGCTGCAAATTGGAAGCTAAGGTTTCTATATGGAAATTGATTTTTTGTGGAATTCTGTTCTCTTATTTTTATTCTTTAACATGCTAACAGGCTAAGACAGGCTTCACACAGTCTTTTATTTTTTGTAAATAAATCAGCCCACAAGGCAATATTATATTCGTAACAGGTAACAGGTTAAGGACAGTCGGACACGTTTAAATACAGGTTTGGCTCGTTAAGGTCAAAGCTCGACTCGGCCTGTTAACACCCCTAATTGCCACCTGCATTGAAGCTTATGGTTCTTTGAACTGCATTGTTACATGTTAAACTTGAGATGTGGGGCTAATATACGTTCTATTGCACCGATATCGACATGGGATATGAGATACGATATAATAGGATATTTCAATACGTTAATTCTTAAAAATATTAGAGCTCAACATGTTAAGACATATTTTGATATTAAATGATATTTTTAATTTATGTAATGTATTATATTTAATAATTTAACAAAAAAATTATAGATAAACTTATAGTACCATCAATTTACAAAGAAACATAAGATTTCACAAATATTTATATTAATCTCAATAAAATGATAATCGTAATTTAATTAACCTAATAGTTGAAACAAAAAAATGTAATGCAACGTAATATTTAATTTCTTTTTTGAGCTTTTGTAATGACTGTTAGAGCACTGGAGTGTCCAGAAATGTCAAGAAAGACCAAACATGAGACATCAAAATTTTTTAAATGTCAGTAAATCATACAATACAAGGCTAATTAATCTTCGCACGTGCCATGACCACATCATAATTGCTATTTTGTGTTACCCATCCGTCGCTATATCTTTAGTCATAATGACGTGAGCAAATGAAGAGAAAATTCAGTACGTTCACAAGTAAGCCGTACTAAAATTTTTACTATATAAAACTAGGGTTTTATAAAAGTTATGTTATAGGAAGAGTGATTGTGTAATGTTATAGAGATTCGTTTTGCGTGCCATAATTTTTTATTTTTCTTTGTTTCAAAAAGTGCAGGCCCCACAAAATATTGTGTGTGTAAAAAAGTTTGTGTGATCATGTTAAATGACAATTGCAACCCCATAAAACTAACTATTCTAAATTTATAGATGCGTACTCAAAGAGCAATGTGTTATTCTACCCAAATGTGGATCGACATCAATTGTGATTGGTGGCCTACTACAAGGAATTGAACTTCGGTCCCATTTCACTCCAACCACCTTAAAAAGGTAGGAAAACTCATTTCTTTTTCTATTCCTAAGGTACTAGTGAGATGTACTTCGTTTTTTTTTTTTGTTAATCTTATCACATTTTCTATCTTTCTTTCACTTTTCTAAAAGCACTTAAAAGTTAAAACATGTCAGAAATAGTATAATGTTCGATACATATTTTTGTGAATTATTATTTACAAATTCTTGCAAAATATAATGAACTTTTGCATTATTGTTATTTTTATTTTGGTATAAAAGTTGTCTTCTTAATATTACTCGTCACATTGCTCTATCTTGAACACTTCTTTCTCTTGAGATTTGTATTCCTTTTGTTTTTTTGTGGCTTAAGGAAAAAAAATTCTGCTTTTACTGTAGATTTTTTTTAACACACTCACATAAAAGTGAGAGAGTTCCACTAATTTTTTTTTTCTTTATGAAATATGCTCATTTATATATGAATGTGAGAGAAAAAAAATTCTGTAATAAAAATAAAAATATTAAACTCTTCTTTTAAATCATCAAAGACTCATCACACCTCAATTCCAATGATTCAGTCCCGTTAGATAATACTGGACCAAAGTGGTGTTCTTTGCTGTTTTGGGCTTCATGAGTGCCTTTCAATTTGAATGAGCCCATTTTTGCTCCCTTAAAATGAAACAGCCATGCCACCCCTTGTATATTTACAGCGCGGGGCATAAAATAAAAGCCCATAGTATTGGGCATCCTTTGGCGTAAAGTGCATTGAGGTTCTAAGGGAAGTCAAATTAGCTCAAGCAACCGGGCTTTTATGGAGAAAAAAAACTTCAATGCACTGGGTCAATGAAGTATGACATTTATTTTTTCTAAAAAATACATGTGGAACACATACTGATATGTTTCGACACGTGATCAATATTTTGGCATATGCAATCATTGTTTTGATACGCGTTAGACACGCAATCGATACTTTTGACACGCGGTTAATGTTCATGTAAATCCAAATTTTGTTTTATTGTTGGAAAAAGTTTGTAAACCCCCATGTTGATAGAAAAGTTCGCCAATGAAGTTGAAATTCTTCTTTCGAAGCTGATTTCTACCTTAGACTCCTTGGCTTGCCCATGTTTTAAGTAAGCTCCCTTTCTTTTTTGTATACACTAGGAATTAAAAACAAGAGTAAACACTTTTTTGGTCCTGGCAATATCTACGAAATCCTTTTTAGTCCGTGACAATAAAAAGGGACCAAATGAAAAAATGACCAAGGAGTATTTATTACAATTGACAGAATGACTAAAGTGGCCCTCTTTCATAATTTTAGGGACCAATTTGATCTTTTTTTATTGCCAGGGCCTAAAAAAAATTCGTAGATATTGCCAAAGACCAAAAAGTGTGCTTACTCTGAAAACAAAATACAGGCCTCTGACCAGTAAGCTCCCTTTCTTAAAAGTAAAAACTAACATAATTCTGACGCAGCGTGCTCATTAATTATTATTAATTTAAAATATAAAGAACAATTGCTATAAACAGGGTATCTAAAAGCACATGGTTTATGCTACATACCTTCTACTAGTTTCGGGCTTGGATTTTCTGTTTTTAGTGTTGTTTTAATCTCGGAATAAACATTTACTCTGGATGCCAAGAGAATTCTCACCAGAGAAATTCCAAACCACTGCTTCAAATTTCAAAATGTTTGCTTTATTATATTGTCCCGTAGTGCTCATTCCTCAAGTTTAGGATTACTCCTCAAAATTCTCATGAACATTTATTATAATAACGATTCCTTAACTTTTCTGGTTCTCCTTATTTGCTTCTTTCAGATTCTCTTTTCATTTCTTTCTTCAATTGCCATTGCTTGAATAATCAAGGCTGATTATATTTTTGAACGATAGTATTATACAACCAATATGGGCAAAAGCCGCAAAAGTTAATCAGCTTTTCGATTGAAATTTCATTTTTTCCCCTAAAACAGTGAAAATTAGTTAGCAAATGAGTGCTGCACGGTCAAAGAAGCAAAAGTGTGGTAAAAGTAAAAGAACACGTTGGAGCTTTAATAAGATTTCTAGGATTTGGGAAAACAGGGTTTGAATAATTTCTACTCCCGTGGACCAAAATGATTTCTACAGCACGTATGCGGGCGGGCGGGCGGACCGGGGGGTGGGTCCATTGATAATTTTGGAATCACAAGAGCACTTTTTTAACCCATCTAAGTCGAGTTGAATATCTATTTACCGGTTGCATTGTTTTGATAAATGATTTATCAATCTAATGCAAAAAATGTTTTCTAGGTCCATTGATAATTTTGGAATCAAAAGAGTACAACTTTTCGACCCATCTAAGTTGAATTGGATATCTGTTCTGTTTGAATATTCAAATACGGTGAGTCCCACATCGATTGGTAATAGGTTAAGTCAAGCCAAGTGTATATAAATTGGAGGATCTATAAATCCAATGTTTTAAGATTTTGGTTTTGACCTGAGTACTAAGTTGAGGATAAGCGTACCGGTGTTGAGTTTCACACTTAATGGAAGAGAAGATAGAACCACAAAGCCTTAAGGTTTTATGTTGTGACATGGTGTCGGACTCACTTGATGTGGTTGGTCATAGCTTAGCCCATGGGTTGCGACAGAGCCAGGTTCGGCTCTATTAGCCTAGTGATTGGCTAGGAAGCGGGTTGAATATTTGGGTCTAGGTACTCCGTTTAGGTAGAGTAGACCAATATGAGTTTTACACTTGCGGGGGAGATTGTTCGGATATTCAAGTGTGGTAAGTCCCACGTTGGTTGGTAATAAGCTAAGTCAAGTGTATATAAGTGGTAGGGCCCATAAATTCAATGCATTAAGGTTTTGGGTTGAGATGTGGTGTCGAATCTACTTTGTATAATTGGTCTAGCTTAGCCCCACTGGTGGTGATTTTCACCACAGGCTCCTCCTAGACCTGCCTGACATATTCACCAGTTTAATTTTTGTGGCAAAGGATTTTTACCAATTTAATGTGAAAGAACACGTATTATGATAATGCATTTTCAAGTCACTCATTACTCCCACTCATTACTCCCATGCACGACTTGGGCAAAAGTCAATAACATGTCTCACGCATACAATATGCTCGTGGGGGAAGTGTACGACATAAACGCGCATTGGAGTGTGATGCGCGTTTTATAAGGTGCGACACGTGACATATCACGCATACAAGATTTTTGCACATGTTACGCATGAGGATCATACGCGAGTTGAACGAGTAATGACAAGATGTGCATATATGCACCAAATTTGGGAAAGAAGAGAAGAGAAATGGAATATGCAAAATGAAATAAAAATGAAGAGGGATGGGAAAACTCACAGTATAAAAATTCCAACTTAATAAAAAATATAGTTGGTATTTGAATCAAGAGCCAAGGTGGAAAAGCGTAATAAGAAAATTGAATTGGACATGGAATGGGCTAGAACATAGGAGGGAAAATAAAATATATAATTGCTGCGCGGTGAAAATAACGAAAAGACCGCAAAATTCGGTTTCTGAACAAATACAAGCACATTTATAATTTTATATTTATATAATTGTAGAATTTAATTGAAGTTAGTTTTAAATTAACTTTGCTAATTCTTGTACTTCAAATGAATGTGAAATAATGTGATTTAATTTTATAAGATATAAATCAAGGAATTTTCTAATATTTAATATTGATTTTTGAAGACTTTTTCCGTAAGTAGTGGTTACGTCAGTTATATCTTTGTGAAAAAATAATGTTGACATATGTTTAAAGGAGTTTACATCTATCATGTCACATGACACAAAAAAGTTTCCTACATACACAATATTTTGTGTGGCCCGTACTTTTTGAAGCAAAAAAAATAAAGATACGCAAAACGAATCTCTATAACATTACACAATCACTTTTCCTACAACATAATTATATAATTATTATAGAATCCACAATTAAAATTTTAAATGCATAATGCCTCTCATTTGTACGTTTTTCATCTTTTAATTATAATTATTTTACTATTATTTCTTCGCTTATATTTTAAGTTGACCACCTAAAGCTAATATAAGCCTAGATTGACGTGCATTAAACATTTTCCTTTCGTGAATAACATTACCGGAGCTGAAACAACCCAGGGAACCAAAAAGGAGAGTACATCACGTGCGGTGTACTCTGTAAATCAACTTGAGGAAGCCTCACGAATCATGGGAGACACTACAATCCTGAGATACGAGACACTACAATGGGGCGTGCCATTCATGTGAGATGCCTTTCTTGTAACATTCAAAATCTTCTATCTCTATTTTTCAGAAAAAAAATAAAAAAAAAATCTTCTCTCTCTGCTCACTGCTCAGCTGGTCCTCCAGGATAAGGCACAGTGACTAAAATAAGTGAATGAAAAGAGAATGATTGGGGAATGTTTAAAGAATTGTAGTGTTCCCTATAGGATAGTAATATGCTTAGATAAAATACAAGGATTTGATGTTCTGATCTGGATTTTGAGATATATAATAGAATGGGGACCAATGAGATGTTGAAAACGACGTATCCAGTTACAATAAACAGTAATTTTTGACCAGGGATTCTCATGTTTGTTTCGTCTATTCCGTCATTTTAAGTAATACGAGGCACGTTAAGGTCTCTTTTGTTGTTTTGTACATAAACTTTTCGGAGCCTCATCGCGGATTGTCCTATATTTAGTTGCTTAGAAATGGCTAAAACTGTGTGTGTGCTTATATATATCGATTTTATGTTTTTCATGATACAGGAGATACAATTATTTTTAGGAATGATATTCTTACTACCCAAATTTTCCACTACTAACTTACTACCTATCTAATCACCATTGAATCAAAGAGAGAGAATGCTAAAAAGTTTTTGAAAAAGAGAAAATGTTGATCCAATGGTGATTAGATAAGTAGTGGATTGGTAGTAGAAGATTTTGGTAGTAAAAATATCTCTCCTCGTTATTTTTATGAGATCATGTCAAGAGAAGATAGAATCATAGAGAAAAAAGAAAATATAAATCTCATATATTTTTATATATATATATAAGGTAAATTTTTTTATCTCTTATAATATAAGAGACATTAAACCATTATAATATTTTACATTGGGTCCCCAACTTTTTCTTTAACTGCATAAGAGATTTTGTACAATAATCAATTATAACTATATCATATTATTAAGATATGGTCCTAATATAAAAGTTATTTTTTCTCTATCTGCCACGTCAGCCAACAATTTTTTGAGAAGAGAAAAAAAATAGCTTTTAAAATTATAATTATATCTTAATAATAAAATATAGTTATATTTGATTGATGCAAAAAATCTCTACTTTCATGATAAATACATTTCCCTTTTACATTATAATTTACATATAAGACAGAGTCCAGAATCTCTTGAGAAAGAAATTTTATTTTAATAAAAAAATTATAATAGATCAATTCACATGAGATTATTTTAATTTTATTTCAAATCTAGGTAGGGGTATAAATAAGTCAGGTGATCTATTAGAGAATTATAACTCAGCCTATACCAAGTCAAACTTGACCTAATATATCAAGTAAAATAGAACCGAATTAAACCTTAGAAAAAGCTCGCTTAAAAAATAGGCCATAGATTTGTTTTAACAAGATCTAACCTACAAGCATACAAGGTTAGCTTATATCGTATTATTTATTTTAATTAAAATAAAATAAATATTTAAATAATTTTAATTAGTAATTTTTTTAAATTTTTAATAGAAATTGAAAACTTGATAGACTTAAATAGATTAACAAGCGTAGACAAAGCTTTTTGATTTTTTAATATAAGTCGGTCAAACTTATAATTTAGCTTATATCATGCTAATAAGTGAGGTCATCGTCCAAGCCCATTTAGAGTAAAGCCTAGCACAACCTAGCTCATTTATACCCCTGATACTAGGCATGCAGTTGTATTAAAATTTTGATGCCTATCAAAGGAGGTTGGTTCAAGTGGTATATCTTTTATTCCACTTAAGCAAGGTTTTGGATTCAAGTCCTTGCGTAAATGCAAAAAATCTCCTTTGAGATAGCTAGTCTCACCATGATTAGTGGCGGAACCAGCCCAAAAATTTATGTGATGCTAAAAAATTTGACATATCAAATTATAAAATATTTATCTAATTATACAAATTTATTAGAAAAAAATTTACTATGAATTCTAGCATAACTCTTTAAATTATGTAACATTGAAAATTCAAATGACAATTATCAATGACTATATGTGAAAGCAAACATATAAAAAGGCACTAACATTTCCGATAAGCATTTCAAATATAAGAATTTCACTTTCCTCCCACAGCATAATAAGTAATGATTAATGTTAAGTGGACCTTCATATTCCATAACTATAAACTTGTTATTCATTTGGTTTCACGATTGTTGCTTTTAAATGAGCTTATTTAGTTGGGCCCAAGTTTTGAAATAGGTCTATTAATCATTTTTGTGGTTAAGTTTAGAAGTCTTTCTTTTTTAAAATAATATGAATTAGAAGAAATAACATAACTGATTAGAATAAAGTAGAAAAAAAAATA
>JAVKPL010009669.1:0-38375 GCA_032173675.1 Gastrolobium villosum
ATTCAGCATAACCTACTTGAAATAAGCATGCTTAAACAAATGATTAAACTTGACTAAATATTCATCAAAAGACATGTCTTCCTGCACAAGATCATCATACTCATCCTTCGTCCTTTCCCTAACATCATGGGAAAATACTTGTCAAGAATGTGCCTCTCAAACAAAGACCAAGTAATAGCATAACCTTGCAGTTCAAAAGGGCGGATAGTGTTCACTAATCAATCTAAAACATCACCCTTTACCATAAAGGTGGCACATAATAGTCTCCCATTATTATCACGTTCCATCACTCAAAAATCCTCTTTAAATCCTGAAACCAAGCAGCAGTAGCAACAACAACAGGGTCAAAACTCCCATCAAAAGTAGGTGGTTGATGCTTCCTGAAAGCATTCAACTATCTATTCTTACGCTCAGATTTACCATTTGGGTGCCCGCTGCACATCAATGCGTCAAATATGACCAGCACTACCAATACTAGGAGTACTATGGCTAACTTAACCCTTAGCATTACCATCGACATTTACAACCACGACATCTTCTGGTGGTGGTGGTGGCGGTGGTGATGGAAGCTGGTTTCCCACTCTGCCATCTCTCATGGCTCTCAACTCAGCCATAATCTGATTCGTCTATAACTGGTTCACAGCAATAATGTCTTGATTTTTCTTCATTAAAATCTCATTAGCTTTCCTACTAAAAGCCAACTCCTACTGAACACCCACCAAAGCAACAACAACCGGATCCTGACTAACATTAGCATTAGATGCCTCAGGGTTACTTCGGTTCCTAACCAAATCAGCCAACAAGATATCTAGCTATCCACAAAGGTCGCCTGAGTGCTTCTAGGAGGTACCATGACTCTGCACATGTTACACAAAGAAATGAGTTGATCAGGCTCACACTAAGTGGTCACATATGCATTATCATAGAAAATCTAAAAGCCACTCACGAACCACACGGTTATTGCAATACATCAAGGAATTCCCTTTTCAAAACGGCTCTGATACCATAAAATGTAACGCCCCGTCTGCAGCCGGTTAATTAACATTCATATGATAGTAAGCGTAGCATGTTCAACTTAATTAATGCGGAATCTAACTGAATAAATTCTCTCTTTTTCCTTATGTATTGCAACCTTTTTCACTTTCATGGCCAAATAAAACGGACAGCATTTCCTCTGTATTTTGGACCACTGGGGATAATTCCCACCAAGATAATTTCTACCTGATTGACAGTTCATTATAATCCAGACATAAACCATATTACCCAGCCATCCATGGCATAGGTTATCTCGTAATCATACTTTCTCTAAATAAAGTCCATGATGTTACTTATATAATTACATCAAATAAACAGAAGAAATGTAATTAAAAAAATAACATAGACCTGATTATACATCACTAACAGAATATACAGTCTACCGACATGGCATAGACACTACTTATGCTCTCTAAAAGTATAACGTGGTATATATGCTAATCCTGACTATCACGTCGGGTAATATCTCTCATCTGACCTCTTGCCACGTGATACCTCAGCACCATCAGCTCCTGTACCTGAAATGGTAATCCCCATAACGCGGGGTGAGATAATATAATTACCTCAGTAAGCTAGGGACCCTTGGAGGGCTCCTCCACCCCTAAGCTCACTTCTGGTATAAACACAGTATAAAAATCCATGCATGCATCAGAATATGTATGACAATGCAGTGTGCAATAATGTAATCCTACTGGCCAGAGAATATAACAAGTATGCATTACGCAAGGAAACACCGTCTTGCAACATACCGTATGAGGAAACACCGTCTCATACTATGCATAAGGAAACACCGTCTTATGCCTCACACAAGGAAACACCGTCTTGTGTGGCACACAAACATACATACATATACATGCAACATATAACAAATTATTTTTCAACATACCATATCAAACTACCACCCTCAACTGGAGTCTAGTGGAACAAAAGGGGGATTAACCCCAAGGACCGAAAGCTTACCTGGAATAGCTTTTTTCCTAGCCTCTTCCAAGTCAAAAGGTCCATAAGCCAACAAAATACTCAACAGATGACCAACACACCTATCCATGGTGAATTTATCATAATTAAACATATATGCATTTCATATAATTTTCACATCAAACCATTGTTTGATACTTACCTTAATCTCAATTGATTAACAGCCTTGCTCAATGTCCATGCTCTTGCTCCACAAGTCCACTTGGTATCACACTATAACCAAGGAACACATTTCTATTAGTATATAACATCAATGTATGCATACGGTAATTTTCATCCATACAGTACTATTCACGTATATGTACTCTTCACTATTCACGTATACGGTACTATTCAAAAATACGGTATCTCAAATTTTCCAAATACATTTTCACCGTTAAAATCATCATCTGAACACTTTTCTCAACATGAGCCAAGCCTCAATCAAGCTCTAACATGCTCAATCAAACCAAACTTTCAAAATTGAAAACTATATCAAATCTTCCTCAAAACTCAAAGAAAATTAGGATTTCTCAACATAAACTTACCTAGAACAAAGGAGAAGGCTTACTTCAAGCTTCCATGGCTTCAAACTTCATCATAATCCATAATATTCATGAAATCCGAAATTTAAAGGAGGAAGATCTCTCTCTATAGTGAAACCCACCCATTAATACTGGTACCAATGGATTCCTCTCGAAATTTCTCACAAGTTGGCTTTGGAACGGAGTGATTTGGAGTTCTCTAGCTCAAGTTATGAATTTAGGAAGATTTTTCAAGAAAATCTTCTATTTTCTTTCTTTCTTTCGTCGTGCGCTCTGTTTCTGCCCGTGGAAGAATCGCGAATTTAAGAAGTTGAACAGTGACTTCTTAGTCACTTATATAAGTTCATTATACCAGCGGGTATAAGTTTATCTATCTACACACCTCCATTCATTACCAAACTTCACCCAATAGACTAGAATATTTTTCTAATCATATTTCTATCTTTACTTTCACTTTTTGCATAACTTTATTTACCTGCATTTTTACCACTTAACTGTCATTTTAACTCATTTTTCACCAAAGTGACTTTATTTCTTTTACTTCTAATTATTCTTCAACATTCAATCCCATTTACTAGTGAGGGTTATTATACTCACCCCACCTTTTTAGAATTTTGTCCGCAAAATTAGGATCATACCTCAAAAACAAACTCAGGATATATCCGGAGAATATCATCCTCACACTCTCAAGTAGTCTCCTTAGGTGTCCTACCTTCCCATTTAATCTTTATCATAGGGATTATCTTATTTCTCAGCTTTCTTTCATCTCTGTCAAGAATTTTCCACGGTCCCACGGAAGTCTTAATCTTCCGTATATGAACCTCGTCATGCTGTACATCATGGGATTCATCCCAAATATCTCTATGAAGTTAAGACACGTGGAATACATCACAAATACCAATAATTGTGGAAGCAATCCAAACTGATAAGCAACAGGTTCCACCGTTTTATTGTCTGATAAGGACCGCTATATCTGGGACTTAGCTTTCTTACTCCAAGAGTACACCACACACCTGTCACAGGTGATAATCTCATAAAAACATGCTCACTCTCTGCAAACTCTAGAGGTCGATACTTATAATTATAATAATTTTTCTGGCAACTCTGTGCCTATTTTCATTTATCTCTGATCATTATGATCTTATTAGAATTGTTATGTTCCAAATCTAGTCTAATGAATTGTCCCTCTCCAACCTCAGTCCAACAAATAGCTGATCTACACCGCCGGCTATACAAATCCTCATAAAGTGTCGTGCCCAAACTGGAATGAAACTGTTATTATACTATAACTCTACCAGTGGAAGGTACCTATCTCATACCTTACCCTGTTTCAGGGTACAGGCTCTCAGCATATCCTCTAGGGTCTGAATAGTCCTCTCTGTCTGACCATCAGTCTGAGGATGACAAGCTGTGCTCAATCTCAACTGAGTACTGAAAGCCTGCTACTGTGCTCCCAAGAAGCGAGATGTGAACTTCGGGTCCCAATCACTCTCAATGCTCTCAGGCACCCCGTGAAGTCTCACAATCTCCTTCAAATAGAGTCAAGCCAACTGCCCTATAGTAAAAGTCACCTTCACTGGCAGAAAATTGACAGGTTTCGTAAGCAAATCAACAATAATCCATATAGAATCATATCCAGCCTAAGTCCTGGGCAACCCAACAACAAAGTCCATGGAAATGCAATCTCACTTCCACTCCGGAATATCCAGAGGTTGAAGCAAACCACCAGGTCTCTGGTGTTCAATCTTAACTTTCTGACATATTAGACACTTCTCAACAAACTTTTCGATTTCATTTTTCATATATTGATACCCGAAGAACACTTTACCTTTAATCAATATCAATCTAAGGTTATTCAACAAGAACATCACATAATTTTGCATTTGTACATTAGTTCTTTCAGTAAGTACACAACTCTTTATCTTTATACTCACATTTCATAATATAAGCAGTAGAAGTCCATACGATGCAACAACATATATATATCATGTATGTGTGCTAACAAGTCTACTGACCAGAAAATACATGATTTACGCACATCTGCTACACACATAAAAAGCATAAGGCATCTACCTTATACCCACACTCAGGAATTACCGTCTTGTGCAACTCTACATTACACTCAGGGTTTACCATCTTGTGTGTAATACACCACATAACATACATATATAAGAATGCATCATTTCAATAATCACACATTTATACCTTGTTCACATCTTTCTTAATCAGAATTTCTCTTTCTCTATTTTGGCACCTCTATGAATCTTACTCAAAGAATTCAATTCTTTTAATCAGCGTACTTCCGAGAATCATCACTCATAGAAACCATTCCTATAAGGAAAACCCAAATTCTCAGATAAGCTTAATAGAGTATATTTTCATTCACTAGCCAGTACATTCAGGACAACCTCGCCCTTATGATGCCACAAAGAAGGCATCTTAATTTTCTATAATCGATAAGGTATCTCACCTTTTACACCTTAGTCAAGGCCCACACATATTCATGTCATCATGAATATGTAACTTAATTTCCTCAAAATGGAAAGACTTAAATCTTATATATCAATCCAACATCTCATCATCATGCAATCAAGAATTAATTGCACTGTGCACTCAGCACACCAGGACTACCCGATAAGTCTCAACTCAAAGCAGTATCCACATGGAACTCCAAGAACCACACCTCTTAGGTTACATCCCCTCCAGGGATATTCTATGTAATAATATTTTCCTATGGCCAATAAGTTTACACAATAAACTCATCTTCAATTGATTATACCCATACAACCAGTCATTCCCCAGATTAGCACACCCACAAAGGAATATTCACAGGTGGCACTATCACAAATTTCTTTCAATAAATATTACATTAGGGGTCTATGCACCTAATCCTTACACACAAGGACACTGATTAGACTCATCCTGCAAGTCTTTTAATCTTCATACCTCTGACTGGATTAACATTATCCTTTGTATTGAGTGATTCTATCGTGTGCACTCGACCCCCAACTTGAGGCACTGATACAACTTGTGTAGTTACAAGTTCGACCCTTTTAAAACGCTCATTGTCCAGGTCAAATACTATTCTGATATCCTACCTTCAATTTGCACAAGCTTACCAATTCAATCACATGATCGTTCACTCATGTTGAACCATTTCCACAAGGAGTCGATCTCTCAGCTATCTCTAGCAGTTCATCACACGAATAAATGTTCAAACTTATGTTCTCGATCCAAGAACAAACAATTTCACTCTTGTAGTCAAAACAGAATAAGCACAAACATACACTCGTGCCTCTACTTGTTCCAATCACTGGCATAATAACGCCACATACAGTCATGTATGCACCAAAAATCTTGACCTTTAACAATCCTATCTCATATCATATGAGATACAACTTAGGATCACAATATCCATTATTTTTCCCAATTAGTGCATCTGTCCGTCTTTGGATTGACTTACATAGTCTTTAGTACACATAGTACCTTACTGTACTTAATGATTATGTCTACAGTAGAGTCCAATTCCATTTTCTTACTGTGTTCCTAGCACATATCACCACATAATCTAGGATGAACACAAATAGAGGAATATCATGATTGTGCCAAGAGCTATTATACATCATTCCTCTTGTGGTATTTAAAAGCATTCATACTTATACCAACCATGCGCACCAAAGTTATCCACCCACTAAACAACTCTTCAAGTCATTCCGCCTAGAAAATATTTCAATCATCTTTCATCCCAAAAGTAGAGCCACTTCCTTTTCTAGAATCAGACTCTTTAGCATTCTTTATCTTCTGCCTTTTATGAAGATCCTCAACAGCACGATATTGATTAATCAGAGTGTGGAAATTTCTACAACCACAACCAGCTAGACTCCCTGCACTTCTATCATTAAGGACCCCTTTTAAATTTGACAGCCAATGATTGAATTCAGCATAACCTGCTTGAAATAAGCATGCTTAACCAACTGATTAAACTTGACTAAATATTCGTCAAAAGACATGTCTTCCTGCACAAGATCATTATACTCATCCTTCGTCCTTTCCCTAACATCATGGGAAAATACATGTCAAGAATGTGCCTCTCAAACAAAGACCAAATAAAAGCATAACCTTGCAGTTCAGAAGGGCGGACAGTGTTCACTCATCAATCTAAAACATCACCCTTTACCATAAAGGTGACACATAATCGTCTCCCATTCTTATATCACATTCCATCACTCAAAAATCCTCTTTAAATCCTGAAACCAAGCAGCAGTAGCAACAACAACAGGGTCAAAACTCCCATCAAAAGTAGGTGGTTGATGCTTCCTGAAAGCATTCAACTATCTATTCTTATGCTCAGATTTACCATTTGGGTGTCCGGTGCACATCAGTGCGTCGAATATGACCAGCACTACCAATACTAGGAGTATGATGGCTAGCTTAACCCTTAGAATTACAATCGACATTTACAACCACGACGCCTTCTGGTGGTGGCGGTGGTGATGGAAGCTGTTTTCCCACTCTGCCATCTCTCATGGCTCTCAACTCAGTCATAATCTGATTCCTCAATAACTGGTTGACAGCAATAATGTCTTGATTTTTCTTCATTAAAATCTCATTAGCTTTCCTACTAACAGTCAACTCTTACTGAACACCCACCAAGGCAACAACAACTGGATCCTGACTAACATTAGCATTAGATGCCTCAGGGTTACTTCGGTTCCTAACCAAATCAGCTAATAAGATATCTAGCTGTCCACAGATGTTGCCTGAGTGCTTCTAGGAGGTACCATGACTCTGCACATGTTACACAAAGGAATGAGTTGATCAGGCTCACACTAAGTGGTCACATATGCATTATCATAGAAAACCTAAAAGCCACTCACGAACAACACGGTTATTGCAATACATCAAGGAATTCCCTTTTCAAAACTGCTCTGATATTATAAAATGTAACGCCCCGTCTGCAGCCGGTTAATTAACATTCGTATGATAATAAGCGCAGCATGCTTAACTTAAATAATGCGGAAGCTAACTGAATAAATTTTTCTCTTTATCCTTATGTATTGCAAACATTTTCACTTCCATGGCCAAAATAAAACGGACAGCATTTCCTCTGTATTTTGGACCACTGGGGATAATTCCCACCAAGATCATTTCTACCTGATTGACAATTCATTATAATCCAGACATAAACCATATTACCCAGCCATCCATGGCATAGGTTATCTCATAATCATACTTTCTCTAAATAAAGTCCATGATGTTACTTATATAATTACATCAAATAAACAGAAGAGATGCAATTAAATAAATAACATAGACCTGATTATACATCACTAACAGAATATACAGACTATCGATATGGCATAGACACTACCTATGCTCTCTAAAAGAATAACATGGTATATATGCTAATCCTGACTATCACGTCGGGTAATATCTCTCATCTGACCTCTTGCCACGTGATACCTCAGCACCATCAGCTCCTGTACCTGAAATGGTAATCCCCATAACGCGGGGTGAGATAATATAATTACCTCAGTAAGCTAGGGACCCTTGGAGGGCTCCTCCACCCCTAAGCTCACTTCTGGTATAAACACAATATAAAAATCCATGCATGCATCAGAATATGTATGACAATGCAGTGTGCAATAATGTAATCCTACTGGCCAGAGAATATAACAAGTATGCATTACGCAAGGAAACACCGTCTTGCAACATACCGTATGAGGAAACACCGTCTCATACTATGCATAAGGAAACACCGTCTTATGCCTCACACAAGGAAACACCGTCTTGTGTGGCACACAAACATACATACATATACATGCAACATATAACAAATTATTTTTCAACATACCATATCAAACTACCACCCTCAATCGGAGTCTGGTGGAACAAAAGGGGGATTAACCCCAAGGACTGAAAGCTTACCTGGAATAGCTCTTTTCCTATCCTCTTCCAAGTCAAAAGGTCCACAAGCCAACAAAATACTCAACAGATGACCAACACACCTATCCATGGTGAATTTATCATAATTAAACATATATGCATTTCATATAATTTTCACATCAAACCATTGTTTGATACTCACCTCAATCTCAATTGATTAACAGCCTTGCTCAATGTCCATGCTCTTATTCCACAAGTCCACTTGGCATCACACTATAACCAAGGAACACATTTCTATTAGTATACAGCATCAATGTATGCATACGGTACTGTTCATCCATACAGTACTATTCACGTATATGTACTATTCACTATTCATGTATACGGTACTATTCAAAAATACGGTATCTCAAATTTTCCAAATACATTTTCACCATTAAAATCATCATCTGAACACTTTTCTCAACATGAGCCAAGCCTCAATCAAGCTCTAATATGCTAAATCAAACCAAACTTTCAAAATTGAAAACTATATCAAATCTTCCTCAAAACTCAAAGAAAATTAGGATTTCTCAACATAAACTTACCTAGAACAAAGGAGAAGACTCACTTCAAGCTTCCATGGCTTCAAGCTTCATCAAAATCCATAATATCCATGAAATCCGAAATTTAAAGGAGGAAGATCTCTCTCTACAGTGAAACCCACCCATAAATACTAGTATCAATGGATTCCTCTCGAAATTTCTCACAAGTTGGCTTTGGAACGGAGTGATTTGGAGTTCTCTAGCTCAAGTTATGAATTTTGGAAGATTTTAAACCAAAATCCTTATTTTCATTCTTTTCTCCTCTGTTACACCCGTGGAATGAAACGAGAAGAATGGGGAATAGTGACTAAAGTAAGTCACTTAAATCAATTCATTATACCAACGAGTATAAGCTTTTCTATATACACACCTCCATTCATTACCAAACTTTACCCAATAGACTAGAATATTTTTCTAATCATATTTCTATCTTTACTTTCACTTCTTGGATAACTTTATTTACCTACATTTTTATCACTTAACTGTCATTTTAACTCATTTTTCACCAAATGTGACTTTATTTCTTTTTCTTATAATTATTCTTCAATATTAAATCTCATTTACTAGTGACGGTTATTATAAAAGGGGTAGAGGTAAAGGTAGAAGAAGAGGCAGAGGAAGGGGATATCTCAAGATTAGAGATACCTCCATTAATTTCAGAGCCAATAATGATCTATTTCAAGGCAAATGCAGAGAAGGAGCTCATGGTAAATCCAAGGTATAATGTTTCAGGTGTCACAAATTGTAACACCTCGTGTTTGTTAACATGCAAATGGTACAAAGTGCGTCATAAAACTATGATTTAAACAGAAGACTTATTCTAAGTATTGCCTTTACCTTATGTAAAAAGATGGATAAACTTTTTCTTTTATCCTTTTATTATTTTTCTTATGTTATTCTTAACGTTTTAAAACCTATTTTCCTTATGTATGTATTGCCACGTGAAATTCCTAAGTCCAATTATTGTAATCTGTACAATCCCATACCTACGTAGACTTCTTGATTATTCTACCTATATCTATTCTCTACATATCTATACTTAACAGAAATGATCTATCCAAATATGATCACAAGGACCATTTTTGAACAAAAATCTATGGCCAGCATAACGGCTGTAATTCAGATAAATCCAGGGAATAGTCCCACATCTTTATAATACCTGATATACAAATAATCCAGACAATTAATATATCTATTTTCCCAGACTTATAATTCATCAATGAATTCCTATAATGTAACACATTGTGTCGATCCGGTTTGTTATCATCACACATGGTATTAAGCACAGTTACAATCATAACAGTTGAATTAAAAATACGTCAAACTTTTCCTTTTCTTAAATAAGCATTTTCATTAAAATATATTCCGTATTTAACAAGATTCAAAAACTATAATTATAACTCATACACAAATGTGGAATATTACATCCTAATGTTTATATATCCTAATAACCCCAATTAAGGTAGTCATCCAACATGTAAAACATGTGTGTTTGACTTCAAATTTTCTATAATAAATTAATATACACATATATGACTATCATTATTAAGATTTATGCTTGAAAAGTGTTATGAGAATAGGCAAATTGTAATTTTTAATTAATATTTTTCTGATGTGATACTAAACCTCTCAGAGGGTCCATTAGAGTATATAATAGGATATGCCTTAGTCTGATTTGAGCTCAACCGCATATATGTCTGTCACAGTCAAAACCCTCAAAGGATAGCCATAGCGAAATCCAGTTAAGATTACCAAATATTAAAAAATGCAAAAATTAAATTAATAATGTCTAATTTTCATGCTAATTATTTATAATTATTTATTTTTGTACCATATTATTTGAATGAGAAGGTATTTTCTATGTAAATGCGGCTAAATAAAATATGGTTCGAAAACTATCAAGATTACTAAAATTGTTCTCACATATGTTTATTGTTTTATCTAACCTTTCCAGACGAACATGGATTGGATTTATATGTGAAGTATTGGATGGGAGGTGTTTATGCTTATTTACGAGGACCGTATCAAGACTCATATACGCCTCTATGGAAAATAATAAAAAAATTGAACCGAACCATGAACCGAACTGAACTGCATTTAAAATAACCAGTTTTTAAAAATCAATTCATGAACCGAACCGGTTTTTAAAGTCCAGTTCATGAACTGAACCGATTTTTAGAACTAGTTCAAGAATCGAATCATTTTTGAACCGAATTGAACCGTTTCCGAACCAAACCAAACTGTAGAAATGGAAAAATACCTCATTCTCATTAGAATGGAAAGAACCGTACAGAAGAGTATTTATAAAACTAATGAACTCTAGTTAACATGATAATCAACCCTAGTTAATAAACTCTAACTAACTAACAAACTCTAACAGACTTAATAACAAACTAACAAAACTTTTAACAAAACAGTGTTTATCTATCATGATTGGTCCCACGTGGCAAGATAGTATGTGACTCTTTGAAACTACTATCAACTGTCTTCTGATTAGGATCTGAATTAAAAGATGACTCTGGTAAGATCCCCCCGCAAGCTGGACGAAGAACATTCACGAGTCCCAGCTTGGAGATATTCGAGAGGAACAGAGATGAATGAAGAGATTTAGTAAAAACATCCGCAATTTGATGAGCTGAAGTAACAGGAAGAAGTCGAAGAAGACCAGAACGTATCTTGTCGCGAGTAACATGACAATCAATGTCAATATGTTTTGAACGCTCATGGAAAGTAGCATTATGAGCAAGATACATGGCGGATCGATTGTCACAATAAACAGAAGCTGTAGTCCATGGTAAACCAAGATCTTGAAAAAGGTATTTAAACCATTGTATTTCACATGACAGACTAGCCAAAGCGCGGTATTCTGCTTCGGAGGATGAACGAGAAACGGTTGTCTGCTTCTTAGAACGCCAAGAGACTAAAGAATCTCCTATGAAAACACAAAACCCAGTAACAGATTTACGGGTAAGAGGACAAGATGCCCAGTCGGAATCAGCAAAAGCTTTAACTGATAATGAACCATGTGAAGGATAAAACAACCCATTGGCTGGAGCAGTCTTTAAGTAGCGTAGAACACGATGAGCAGCGGTGAGATGATGAGTAGAAGGAGAAGCAACAAATTGACTTAAGTGATGAACAGCAAATGCAATGTCTGGCCTGGTTGTGGTTAAGTATAATAGTCGTCCAATTAATCGACGGTAGATGGAAGGATCGGACAAAGCAGGACTCTGCACTGAAGTGGTAGAAAAGGCTGGTACTATGGGAGTGGATACAGGCTTGGCAGCTAAGAGACCAGCATCTGTCAATAACTCCAGTGCATATTTTCTTTGGTTGGTCAGAATACCAGACTTGGAACGTGCAATTTCTAAGCCAAGAAAATAACGTAGCTTGCCAAGGTCTTTGATGCGAAAATGTGTATGAAGATAGCTCTTAACTCGTTGTATTTCAGCCATGCAATTGCCAGACAAAACAACATCATCAACATAAATCAGGAGCACGGTGAAAGAAGTATCAGTTCTGAGTGTGAACATGGAATGGTCAGCTTGAGCTTGAATATATCCCAAGGACAAAAGAGCAGAAGACAATTTGGCATGCCATTGACGACTGGCTTGTTTAAGCCCATAGAGGGACTTTTGAAGCTTACAAACAAGATTTCCAGAAGAAGAGATACCAGGAGGAGGATCCATGTAAACCTCTTCATTAAGATCTCCATGTAGAAAGGCATTATCTACATCTAATTGTTCGAGAAACCAACCTTGGACAGAAGCAATGGCGAGCAATGTGCGTACAGAAGTGAGCTTAGCAACTGGGGAAAAAGTATCAAAATAATCAATTCCCTCTTGTTGTGTGAAACCTTTGGCAACTAATCTGGCTTTGTACCTCTCAATGGAACCATCAGACTGATATTTTATCTTATAAACCCATCTGGATCCAATTGTTTGTTTTCCAGCAGGAAGTGGAACCAGCACCCAAGTATTATTTAATGTCAAAGCTTGTATTTCTTTCTCCATTGCTTGCTGCCACTGTGGGTATTTAGCAGCTTGTGTATATGTATGTGGCTCAATGTGGGATGAAGATGTCAAACAAAAGTGACGGTAAGAAGGAGTACAAACTTCATATGAAATGAATTTGGATAGGGGATACCTGGTGGGAAAAGTAGAATCACAATGAAAACTCTTGGAAGCTGTGGAGAGCCCAACATGATAATCAACCAGATAAGTAGGAGGTACCCGAACCCGTGAGGAACGACGAATGATTCCATCTGTGATATTAGTGTCATGAAGAATAGGTGAGGTGGCATGTTCTAAAACTGGTGTATGTGAGGTGGCTGGTGCTAAGTTTGGATCAGGATGCATGTAAGGCGAGGTGGCATTGTCTAATGCTGATGGATGTGAGGTGGCATGTTCTAAAACTGGTGTATGTGAGGTGGCTGGTGCAAAGTTTGGATCAGGATGCATGTCATGAATGATAGGTGAGGTGTTGGAATTAGAAGAAGGTAGAAAACGTGGGAAGTTGTACGTGGTAGGTAGTATGGGTGATGGGACAAGAGTCTGTGTGGAAGTGGGAGAAATAGTGACATCTGGTATAGAGTGTGACGGAAGAGGAAGGTTAGGTGGTTGTGTATGGAGATTTAAAGTGTCATAAAAAGGATCATGGGAGAGGCCTGGATCAGATAACTTGGATGTGGACATTTGTGTGGGAGGATGCGGTTGATATGGGAAATGTGTTTCATAAAACACTACATTCCTTGAGATAAAAATCTCTCTAGAATTTAGATCATATAGGACATACCCTTTGGTTCCTTCTTTGAAACCCAAGAACACTGCTTTGCGAGCTCGAGGAGTGAACTTTGTACGATGAGCTAACAAGGTTGAAGCATAGCACAGACATCCAAAAACCCGTAGGTGTATCAGCAATGGAGGTATTCCATGTAGTCTCTGGTATGGAGTCTGATTAGCCAGAAGAGGTGAGCATAAAAGGTTGACAATATAAGCAGCATGAAGAACAGCATAACTCCAGAATGATAGTGGCAGGTTAGACTGAAACAAAAAGGCACGAGCCACATTTAATAAATGTTGATGTTTACGTTCTACTAAACCATTCTGTTGAGGAGTTTCAACACAAGTAGTTTGGTGAAGTATTCCCTTTTTCTTGTAAAAATCAGTCATAGCAAATTCAACTCCATTATCACTCCTGATTGCCTTAATGGAAATGTTGAATTGAGTTTCAACAAAAGCCACAAAATCATGCACATGCTGTCTAGTCTCACTCTTGCTTTTCATAAGAAAGATCCATGTAAAACGTGAATAATCATCAATCACAGTAAGAAAGAAACGATGGCCATTTATTGATGTAGTGGAGAAAGGGCCCCAAATATCTGTATGTACTAAATCAAAAACTTTACTGGTTTTAGTCTCACTAGAACAAAAAGGAAGTTTTCGTTGCTTTGCCAAATGACATACATCACATGGAGTTACATGTGTGGAAGGAATAAAAGGAAAGTACAGAGACATTTTATGGAGTACATCCTTTGAGAGGTGTCCCAATCTTCTATGCCATAAAACCGATTCATCAACACTACTTGTAATAGCTCCACAGCTTTTATTCACATGTTGAGTGTCTTTATTGATTATCATGTATAGGCCATTTCTCCTCTCAGCTGTACCAATCGTCCTCTGTGATGGTATCTGTTTGATGTAGCATATTTCAGAATCAAAGGTAAGTGAACAATTAATGGTGGTAACAAGTTTTGACACAGAAATCAGGTTGACATGAAATTGTGGAATATAAAGAACATCATGAAGTATCAAGGTAGGTGTTAAACATATGGTGCCTGAATAGTAAGCATGAATGTGAGAACCACTTGGAAGAATCACTTGTAATGGAGTGATAGTATGAATTGAGGAAAAATCAGAAATGGAATGTGCAATGTGATCTGTTGCACCTGTGTCCACAATCCATTGAGTATTTGGACTACCTGATAATTGCTTCCTTTCTGTCGTGTTCATGCTGGAAATTTGAGCCACATTGCTTACATGAGGTGTATTAGATGCATCACCAAGGCTAGTGGGAGGAGATTTTTGGAGAAGTTCCATTAATTGTTGGTACTCATTTCTGGTCATGTGTACATAAGGTTCTGATTTGTTCGAAGAAACAACAACTTCTGACTGAAAATTTTGTGGATCTGTGGTGGCAGCATTTGCATTAGGAATTCTATTGTTCGTACGATAACCTGGTGGAAAACCATGTAATTGATAACATGTTTCAACTGTATGATTGTTTCTTCCACAATGGGTGCAAATGCGGTTGGTTTGAGATCTTCCACCAGGATTTCTACCTCGTCCCCTACCAATAAATCTTCCTCCAGAACCAGCATTTCCTCTTCGATAGTTTGGTGAAGCATTGGTAACGTTGAAAACAGAAGACTGATTTGTATCAGTAACATGACTGTCCAATTTGAACTGTCTTTCTTGTTGAGAAACAAGTGAAAATGATCTATTAATGTTAGGTAATGGATTCATCAACATGATTTGAGATCTGACAGAAGCGAATTGTTCATTCAATCCTCTTAAAAATCGTATAACCTGTTCTTGTTCACGATATTGCCTCATCCTTGTGATTGCTCCACATATACATGGAACTGCACAAACACAATTAGGAAGAGGTTTGAGATTATCTAATTCATCCCATACCGTCTTGAGATGCGTGTAGTAATCAGTTACAGATCTTTCTCCTTGATTCAATCGAAAAGCTTCTTCCAGCAAGTCAGAAATTCGAAAAACATCTCCTTGAGAAAATCGTTCTTGCAAGTCTAGCCAAGCATCACGAGCATGCTCCATCCATATGATCGATTTCACTATGGATTCAGATATGGATCTTTGAATCCATGCCATCACCATTGTGTCACATCGTTGCCATGCTGCAAACACAGGTTCATTTTGATTCGGTGCAGGAATACTTCCATCAATGAATCCTAGTTTATTTTTAGAGATCAATGCTCCTTTCATTCCTCGAGCCCAAGAATGATAGTTATCACCATTCAGAGGCGGTGAAACCAAAATCAAAGCAGGACTCTCGCCTGGATGTAGAAACAAAGGATGAGAAGGATTTAATTGTGGATCTGGAATTGCAACAATGTTCTCCATGAATCAAATCACAGATCGGTTGAAAGAAAAGATAAAGAAGATGAAAAGAAATGCTTGAAGAACGAAAAACGAAATTCCAAAGCAAAATACCAGAGCTCAGTGTGAGCTCTGATACCATGTAGAAATGGAAAAATACCTCATTCTCATTAGAATGGAAAGAACCGTACAGAAGAGTATTTATAAAACTAATGAACTCTAGTTAACATGATAATCAACCCTAGTAAATAAACTCTAACTAACTAACAAACTCTAACAGACTTAATAACACACTAACAAAACTTTTAACAAAACAGTGTTTATCTATCATGATTGGTCCCACGTGGCAAGATAGTATGTGACTCTTTGAAACTACTATCAACTGTCTTCTGATTAGGATCTGAATTAAAAGATGACTCTGGTAAGACAAACCAAACTGATTTTTATTACTTTATTTTTTAAAATTTTTAATTTTTTCCTTTTCAGAATAGGGTTGATCTGAACCGGTTCCAAACCGAATCAAAACACTTCCAAACCGAACCAAAACCAAACTGATTTTGAATTAAACTGAACCATTTTTGAACCGTACCATTTAAATCAATTTGGTTCCGTTTTTCAAAATATTCGGTCTGATTTGACCCATACACCCCTATCGACATGATGGCATAGTTATATAGTAGTTTATGTATTTAAGCTCCTGACATTTTTTTTTATTTTTTTTGGTTAGATATTGACGTAGGAGTGTAAAAACCCTTGACTATATTTAGTACTTGTGACTTTGGGCTTGCAACCTCACATTTTACATGTATTTTTTTAAAAATTCGTCAGGACTTGCCTTGAGGCCATAGTTTCCATATGACTTTTATTGTGATGTGATCTAGTAAATTTGTAGATTATAAGCTTTTATCTTTTACTGGAAATCCGCGTATTAATATTTTTTTAAATGATTGTGTGAAGAGGCGACATTTTTTTTCTCTGACCGTATTAGTTGTTGAGGCATATGTCTAGGGTTTGAGATAGGAAAATGATTAATGGATCGCTCCATGGTTCGGGTTTAATATAGGGGACAAATGTGGGCTGGGTTCTTATTTTGTTTTATTTTGTTTTTTGGGCTAAAATATGATAAGAGCTCTAGATTTATTTTCCCTTTTTTTTTTCTCTTTTCTTCTTCTTCCTTTTTAAATGAGATAATACAAAGTATTAATAATAATAATAATAAATAGTTTTAAAATAAGGGGTTCATAATAATGTTGCATATATTGTTCAAATAAGGAAAAATTACATATCTTTAAACACATTTCACCAAAAAAAATTTGCACATGATCTTCAAAAAGATAGTGAGATAGATGTCCATGGGATTCGATCAAAAGAAAATCGTTGAGAATTATTCACTAAGTCATTGCCTACTAGGTCTTTTGAGAAGCTTGTATTGATTTATGTCATCTAAATAATATTCATTAATATTAGGGGAAATAAATTAACTATGAATATTATACTATTTTTTCTTGGTTAAGTGTTTATCCCATAGAATTTCTCTTAACAAATTTTTAACAAGCCATATTGATATTATATAGTTATTAGGTAATTTCATATTCATATTCATCTCCATTTTGAATGAGAAGTGTTATAAAAACACATTTTACATGGTAAGTGACTACATTTATTTGGTGTTAGTAGGTAACATTAGATGACTTTATGGTTACAACTTTTAGCATTCCTAAATTAGGATAGGATATTATGCCTATCTTTTGTATGCTTACCTTATTTTATACCAACTTTATCTATTTTTCTCCAATATAATTTGATAATAATCTCAACAAACAATGGGAAGAGAGAGAAATTGTGAAAGTCGGTTTAGATTGTGATGTAACAATATTAGAGAAAAATGAATAAAGTAAGCATTAAAAAAGATAGACATCATATCCTATCTCAACTAAATAATATTGTATTAACTTATATATTATATAAAAGTGTAACCTCATCTCCCTCTATTTTTTTTATAAAGAAATGTATCTTTTGATGATTATGATAATAAAAGAAATTTTCTTGAAGAATCATATTTTGATTGACCTCTGTCTTAATGTGTATTGCCTCTTTTTCTTTACTAGTTCATGACTCGTACCTTCGCACGGGAAGATGTAAGTAAAAAGTATAAAATAGAACTAAATAAACAATAAAATTACATGTACATTATGTATTATAGAGAAATAGAAAACTCCACAAATTAAAATAAAATAGTTCAACAAATAAGACAAATTAACTTGTTTCAATCTTTGAAAATTTATTTTAACACAATGTTTGTTGTTGTATTGGCAATTGTGCCATGATCATCAAGTATGAGAAGCTTTAATCTCTTTTTACTTTTAACCCTAGAGAGAGCAACATAAAATTGGCCATGAGTAAAAATTGTTCTTGGAAGATAAATTCTTGAATGAGATAAAGTCTAACCATGACTCTTGATTGTTGTCATGGCAAAGCAAACAACCAATGGAATTTGTCTGCGTTCAAACTTTATAGGGAAGGTGTAATTAGAAGGACTCAAATTCATCCTTGGAATTATCACGATCTCACCTATGTTATTGTCTGAAAGAATTTTTCCTTCAACAACATGTTCACCTAGTTTTGTTAATCAATCTTGTCCCATTGCACAACCCTCTTGATTGATCTATATTCCTCATAAGCATGACATGCACTCCATTTTTTAAACGTCAATTTATGGTTAGGAAGTCTAGTTCTAGAAAAAATGTTACGTATTTTTGGAGGAAATGCTTCTTCCTCAAGATTGTTATTCCCTTCTGCTTTACAGATATTATCTAAACTAAGATATACCTTCTTTTCACTTAAAATTAATGACATTAAGTACTCATTTAACATGCAGATATCCGCTAATGTCAGTGCAAAGATAGCACGTTCTTGGAAGAAAGATGAATTATCCATATTTTTCAAAAGATTTGGATGTGCAAATTCTACTAAATCTGAGAGCTAATCATTGGATTCGTTGATCAAGATTTCATCTGGGGGTTTTATGACAGATAATCCATGAATATTGTCACCAACATTGTCGTCACCAACTTCAAGAACCCATTCAGAGAACATTTTAATCTCCATGACATCATTGTTTTAATCTTGTGAATGAGGTCACAAGTTTTTTGTCAAGGTAAACATCTGACAATATTGCCATAGATTTGAAGAATTCATTGTTTTATGTACAATTTCTTGCCTTCCACCATAAGGAATAATGGGTAAGATCTGTTTGAATTCTCCTCCAAGAACAACAACCTTCCCACCGAATGGTTGTTCGAAACTTTTTAGATTTGAAAAATGAAGGATGTATCTCAATGTTCTATTATCTCAATGTTCTATCCAAAGCTTCAAAGTCTTTGAACCTTTAGTGCTTCATCCTAAATGATTAATTTAGCTCTTGATAGCAACTCAACTTGAGCCAAATTTTGCTTTATGTTGCAAGTGGAATGTTCATTGATATCAATTGGTATGCAGAACCAGGAATGAGCAGTTCTCCCCTGGTAACAATAATGAAGCAGTTACACATGAAGCAACATTAAGAACAATCTCTCATACTGATTTGAAAGTATCAGGCAATGTTTTCCATATGAAAGTCTTTCTCGTGCCTCCAAAACCATACAGAAAAAAGAAATCCACCTTTATGTGCTCATGTTGCTTCTATGATTCCGTGGTACACATTTTGTTGTTCTTCTATTAGGCATGCAAGTAAACATTTATGCTTTTTTGCCAACAAACTTTTATCATAAGACAACTCATCAAATATCAACTTATTAGTTATATCAAGAATAAATTCACAGTAGGACAAGGCATTGTAAGATAATTAGATAGAATTTTCTCGTTATTCTGTAAGCAAGTTTCAATTTCAGCAAAATTAACATTTTTAATCTCTTTATCAGTCATTACCATTTGTAGAGAATCGTGCATCCAAATATAAAAAAATTAAGATAAAGATATTCAGTTACATATTTCTGATTTATTCAAAGAACAAAGTATGATAAATTTAGACATACCTGGGCGGTTCATGTTAGTTCGTTGGCGATATAAGATATCATCAGATAGAAATTTCCAACAACTTTTCCATACAAACTCGGGTCTATTCATATTATTGCAAAAAAATAACAAAGCAAACAGTCTTCTAAGATGATGTCATCAATGTATTTTTTGTCATCATCCAAGAAACCTAAGGAATAACAGGCTTCTTTGAATGTAGGAAAAATGACAGCATTCACAATTCTCAAATCTTCATAACTTTTACAACCCTTTTGAGTATTCAACAACATCCTTAGGTAATAATCATCTACATTCTTTGGCAGAACATGATTTAATTTTCCAATAGAAAATCCTTTTTTCTAGGATGCCATTGACGAGTGTCTTCTTGGTAGACAAATTTAGTTGCAAATTATGCATATGTTAAATGCCTTCCTTCTTCATATTTATTATTAGCCTCCACCCATGCTTCGAACATTGATTTTTGCCAATAGCTTTTGTCATAACCTCGGTAATTGAGTTGACAACGTTGAACACAACAAATTTTTGATCAGGAAGGTGAAATGGAAACCTTTGCACTGGAGTATATCTAAATGAATATCAAAGTCAAAAATTCCTAAACCACCTCACATGAAGAAATACATCTATATTAATAATAACCGGAACATAGAATTAAAAACTATGTAATTAAAATTTTATCGCACATACATTAGATGTAGTGAGGAACAAATAGTTTACTCATACCAAAAATCATAAAACATTTTGATTTAATCAGAAGTTGTCGTTGTTTAATTGTTTGTGGTAGAATGGTGAAGACTTGTTGTAACTCGGCCATTGCCCTTGTGTATGTACTTGAATAGATATTTTATAGCACTAATTTGGCAGGTACATTCTACATTAATATGAGCTTGATACTTCAATAATAGATTAGCATTATATGGGATAACATATCGATTATCAAGATGTACTCCATTTTTGCTTACCATTGTACCATCATCTCCCCTTTTGTAATAAGAAAAACCTTCTTCATCAATTGTAGTTCTAAATAAGAATTTCTTGGCAAAATATTTGGTACACCTCCTATCATTCATACAAGCTGATTTTATGTTTGTCAGACCACATGGACCATGTATCATAAAATTCTTAACAACTTCATGAAATGCAAGATTATCATTTGGATTTGGAATTTTCGCAGAAATAAGAGAATCGATGTCGCATGGATTTGATGGTTTATCATGCGGATGTAGAAATAGAAGAATGTGTGCATGATGAAGTCCTTGCTTTTGAAATTCAACAGTACAAACATCTAAAACTATAACAGCCCGTTGTACACCGGTATATTAACATTAATTATGATATTAAGCGCAGTTACAATCACAATAATTGAGTTAATTAAATCACGGGTAAATTTTTTATTTTATTAATTTCTTTTCTTTAAACATTAACCCCTTCCATAATCAATTAAAAACAACACCGTAATTGTAAATGCAAAGCTCGCGGAAGCATAAAACTTACTGATATTCACTATCTTTCTTATTACCCAATTAATTTAAAACTTATCTTTTGACTCTCATCTCTTGCCATGTTATAGCTCTCTTCATTAGCTACGCGTGGTTTCAAACCGCGCTCAATTCGGAGCTTTGTAGATCAAGTTATGCCATTTATTTCAATATAGAAAAACCTTTATTTTCAAAATTTGCACTGTGGTAATTGATTACCATTTCTGTGGTAATCGATTACCCAAAAATTCAAAATGAGGCAGTAGCTTCATTTCAGCTCCCCTGTTTTCAGGTAATCGATTACCCAGTATTGGTAATCGATTTGAACTAGGTAACCGATTACCAATGCTATGGTAATCGATTACCACACTGTGAAAATGACAGATGACAGCTTTTTCTTTTCAAAAGGGCTTATGTTTTCTATCCCCAACCCTTTAATACTCAACATACAACTTATTGTGAATATTAAAAATACTTGAGAGCAGTGCATACCTACAAAGCATTCATAATCAAAGCTCACTTGTGGAAAAAACATTATGGGTCTTAATCCAAAAGACAAGATGAAAAATCAGTCAAATTAAACATTTAGAAACATCATCATCAATTCTTTGCACGCTCAGTGATGTTTTTCTATTACCAGAATTAACATGATTTTGAACACTCTTAGTGCAGATATCTTATAGAAGAAGAAGAATTGTTGATGGAAGAATACTTCTGAATTTTCAATGACACATAAAAGACTCTTTTAACAAGCATGACCAAATTATTATTTTATATATTTATTAGTTAACATGGTTCAACTTTAAATCAAAAACAAATCACTCAAGAATAAAGTTCAAAGATCAAAGAAACCCCACATCCACCTGTCCAAACGCATGCACACCTCAATAACACAATTGCGTGTCCTCTCTCTTTCTCTACATAAAAAAAATCAGTACCCAACCACTCAAGATCCATGGTATTTTCGAGAATCATTACAAATGAGAAAACACAGTGGCAGTACATTGATGCCTCAAATGAATAGCAAGAGTGAATGCTCATTCAATGTTCTACTATCATTAAAAGACTCAGTTCACAAAATACATATTCAGTTCAATCTTCTATATGTTTGAGCAATTCAATTCAATTCATCACCCAAATGATGTTAGGAACATAGATATAATTTAGCAACCAGAAACATCAACTAATAATTAGGCAGATTCAAGCTAAATAAAAAAGAGAGTATTATGTAAAATTTTACCTATAAGTTTTGTCGTAATCATCAGAGAGACAAATCTTGCTACTCATGGGCATTTGTTCAATGGTGAATTGAGAGTATTCTGAGAGAGAATCAAGCACGGTTTTAATAGTGCTCTTTGGTGGCACATAAATGTACTCATCAACATCAAAAAAGAACATCCACTTTGCCATAAACCTATATCTACGCAAACAATCATTCAGAACCATGAACTGGTTATGATAATACCCATCAAACCTTTCTTGATCCCTAATATCCTGCAATGTCACATACCCCAGTTCAATCCACGGTTTCAACACCTCAAGTACCTGTTCATGAACCCCACCAGCATCATGTATCACAAAATGTGATCTTGGCCCAAACAACCTCACATGGTAAGCGATCCACTCCCTCACTCTCTGAGGGTTCAAGTTCCCATACAAAGAAGACCCACAATAGAAATAATCATACTATACTTGGGCTTTGAAACGAAAAGGGAAGCATCTAAAGACCCTGGTGCTTCTTCAAGAACTTCCATTTTATCAGTGACATTGAAGTTGGTGTCACTACCACCTGATGTAGAAGCATAAAGCACCAACCTTCCACCATTGTTGTCACCATTGATGGTGGTGTCTTTGAAGGTGCAGTTCACAACCACCACAGTGTAGACATGGCCATAGCCCCAGTCAGGGAGAATCTTGTAACCTATGGTGATGATGGGTTTTGAAGAAGAGATTGAGTTTCTCACTGCAGGGACCCACTTGTTCTGTCTTAGAGACAAGGATGTTCAACCCTACTAGGCTGATGGTCGATTTAGATCGTATTGCCTTGGTTAGGAATATCTATTGTAAAGATATCCTTAACCTAGCTAGATCATCAAATATAAGATAAAGTGTGTGATTGTAGTACCAGTGTGGTGAAGATAATGAGTTGAAGAATCAGTGTCCCTTTTACCGTCGAATAGCCCTTCCTTTTATAAGGGCTGCTCCTAGGGTTTGTACGTGGAGCTGAGCTGTCATGGCGCGGTGGCCATTACAGTTTGGTCGGCCGTTACGGATGGTAACGTGCTGTGTGTTACGCGCCTTTAAATGTAATCTGTTACGTTGTCCCGGGGCTTATCTGTGGCCGAGTTTGAGCGTCGTCGGGTTGTCCAAACGGGCTCGATTATATGGGCCTCTCGCCGGGTTGCTGAAGTGGGCCGATTATGTGGGCTTTTCGTACAAGTCCATAACAGTTGCCCCCCAGCCAGGCTATCCGTGCATTCGGGTTTCCTGGGTGTACGTAATATGGATATGTAAATCTTTTTTGGTTAAGCATTAACCCGGTGTGGACACGTTGTAGAGATGTTGGGTTTCTTGTTTATGGCCGAATTACTTTTTAGAACTCGGTTTTGGAAGATGCTTTTCATTTGTGCTTTGCCAACTGCACGTTTGGCCACACGTCGTTGCTCACATGCCTTTGCGTGCTGCAACTACCTTGTGCAGTCTTGTTTATCGTGCACATTTATGAGTGTCATCATTTCATGCGTCGAATCATTACCTTTTGCGGCGATGGGGTGGTTGCATCCTTTGCTATTCCAAACCGCTGCATCCTCCACTCGCGATTTTGGCGATTGTTACGTACGATGGACCTGAAATGACCTTAATAACCTCGCTCTTTGGCCTTCCTGCAGTTCATATTTACTCTGCAGTTTATTTTCCCTTCGTCGTTTTTATCTTTTCATTCAATTTCCTCATAAGCTTTCGTGGTTCCTGACTTACTTTGCTGCAAATCATTCACCCTGTTCACGTAGCCTCCATAATCAGGTATTGCTAAAATCCTTACTCTGCTTCTTCTTATTTCTGTGTTGCGCTCTGCCTCCCTTAATTGCACTCATATGTAGTTTAGCATCATCCTCCTTTTCTTTTCTGTTTTTGGAACGTCGCTGCCATTTTCCAGCCGTGACATTTCCTTTTCAAGTATCTTTAATTCTTACACGAAAAATGGGAAGGAAAAGACTTTCCTTCCCAGCTTTGCGTTGTAGACAAGAGGATGAAATAAATTCCAATTTGTTGGAAAGCATTCCTCCTGGTGCCCGTTATTGGCTTTGGGGGATTCCCAGGACCGAAGAGGAAAAACGGGAAGCCATGCTTCGCGGGTACCGTGGTTCAAGATCCCAGAAAGGTGGTCGAAGGGGTCGTGTAGCCTTCCAACCCCGTACTTCATCACCTATTCATCCTCCTTCTTCATCTGAGAGTCCGAATCATTCTGGCTCTAACCTTGAAGGTTTTCGTCATTCTCTCCCTTCTTCCAAGGATGTTCCTTGTTTTTCTTGTGTTTATCTGAGTTCTCAACTCGTCCAACAAGGATGTGATTCTTTGGCCTAATCAACTCCTGCTAGTTGCCGTCATGGGAGCATCCCAGATTCTACTTCTCCATCTCGTCGGGTTAATGAGCCAATTATGATTCTTGACTTGTCGTCGTCATCATCTTCTAGTGATTCGTCTGATAGCACTTTAAATTCAGGTATATCCATCCTCATCTGATCCCCTTTTGTTGTTTTTTCATTTCTAGGTATTAATGGCATGTTTCCCGGAAGAAGGTGTAGATGAGTCGGGTTCGACCGAGTCATGTTTTGAGTCTCCCCCTACTTCCTTAGTTTCTCAGTTTCCTTGGGTAACATATGAAGTGTTAAATACAACGTCCGGGATGAGTCCCGATGACGTGGCTAGCCTTCCTGTTGGGCAATTGGAGAATTATGAAATTCGTCCTCCAGCAGAAGATGAACCGGTTTGTTCCGGAGGGGCAGAAGATGATTCTTGCTCTTTTTTCTTTTACCGAGATGCGATAACCCAATTGGGTGTCCGATTTCCTTTGACCGAGTTTCAAATAGAAATTCTTAACCATTTGCATATATCCCCCACCCAACTTCATCCCAATGACTGGGGTTTTGTTAAAGATTTTGAGCGTTTTTGTGCATACCTGACGCTCGTACCTTCTGTCTGTGTCTTTTTTTATTTTTTTCAAGTCGTTTCCTGTCGAACCGATCGTGAACCACCTGAACGAAAGGGATGGGTTACCATTCGTGGTGTTCCGGGTCGTAGATTATTTCGAGTATATACTGAGTCTTTCAAAAACTTTAAAGACTAGTTTTTTAAAGTCTCCGCGCATCCTGGTAAGGATGTGTGGTTCCTTAGTAATTGTGGGACTGAGGATGTAGAGGGAAAGTTCCCCTTATGTTGGTCGCCTGATCATTTCCAGTTTTCCCCTGCAAGCTATCGTTTTAGTGAGTCCGAGTTGAGTCCTTCTGATGTTAACACGGCAATTGCCATAGGGAGTTACCTACAAACTCGAAAGTCGGCCAGTGTCGCCTCACTGATTTACAAATCTCAAGAAGAGCTTGACATGGAATTGAGAGTGTTTATCTTTGCATCATTAATTGTCTTATGACATTTTGTGGTTGTGACTAACATTTGCTTTGTAGTTCCCAACATGGCAGGTCAAGCTCAAGATGATCAGCAAAGTAAAAAGAGCAACCAACCCAACTGGTTATCAGTTTTGAGCCGAGGTGCCGCTGGGAAATCTGTGGATCCCCCTAACAAAAAATGGAAGGTCGCAGAAGAGCAGCCAAAGAAGCCTCCTGTTGAGAAAGCCAAGGCTGTTGACAAATCGAAGGGGAAAACGGATAAGGGGAACCCGATTGTTCCTCCGGCGATTCCGGCTGTTATCATGCCTCCACCATCTTCTGGGATTTCCAAGCATGTTCTTTGGAAATCAGGGATAACTAACCCTCTGCGGGATGCTATTTGCCCTCTTGAAATATTTTTCAATTCCTCTCCTTTTACTGCGACGCAGATCAAGGAATTGGAGGATATGGAGATAGGTTGCATGAAGATGTCGGCTATGGTCCGACCTTTGTTGTCGTTGAAAAACGACTATCTCCGTACCTTTAATGACTTAACGGCTTGTCAGGTAGAGAAGTCGAAGGTTTCAGCCGACTTGAAGTTGGCGAAGGAGGAGCAGGAGAAGGAGAAGGGAGAAAAAGAGAAGGTCATGAAAGATCTCTTATCAACCAGGGAGGCTCTTGCTAAGCTGCAGAAGGAATACAAGGACCTGAAATCTGTGCATGACTTTAATCATAAATCCCTGAAGACTTCAAGCTGAAGTTTGAAGATATGGAGGGAAAGCTGGAGGAAACGGAAGCTACTGCCCGAGCATACCGGAGCGAACTCGAAAAGGCCATAACCGGCTCTTTTGATAATGCTCTCAGCTAACTGCGAGTTGTAAATCCGGGTCTCCAGTTCGTCACCCGTGGCATCCATCCTCAGGCTTACGTGAGCAATGGTGCAATCGTTGGTTGCCCTCCAGAATCCCCGCTGTGTGACTTGGCTACGCCAAGTGAAGATAGAGCCGCAGTGGAAAAAGGCGAAGAAGCAAGCATTCCTCCTCCTCCTGCCCCTTAATCTTTATTTTTTTCGAATCTTTGTTTGGGGCTCTTTAAGAGCCTCTTTTTAAGATGTAATGAATATTGCCGGTTTTATAGCCGGTTTTCATATATAACTTGCTTTCGTAACCGAAGTTTTTTGATTACGGATACATTTTGAAAATCCTCAAATGTACACGAGTTCGGTTTATATGACCTGCCCGAGGTCAAAGCATTTAAACGGATTCCGATTTTGTCATTATCCATGACGCATGTTTTTTGACTTAGTTATATAAGCTAAATCTGCATACAGAACATTTCGTCATTTCAGACGCATATGTGTATAAATTGTTTTCAAGGTAAAGGCAATCACGGTACCTACCCGTGCTTTTTGAATACAAAAAGGGATGGGTATTTTGACCTGATCAGGGTCATCTTGGCTGATTGCGTCTTATACCTTGGTTTGCTTACGATACTAATAACAAATAAGAGTAAATCTTAAATAAGAAGTAAATCCTCATTTATTCATCATCAGTTCAAGTATTACATGAATAGTGCCAGCATATTTGGCTTTTAAATAAAGTCCCTAAGAGAGGATAACTTCGTCTAAAAAACAGCTAAAAGTCTTTCAGCTGTAATATGTCTTTAGCTTGTCTGCATTCCATGTTCTTTTAATTGGCTTGCCCTCAATTGTTTCTAGGACATATGCTCCTTTTCCGAGCTTATGCTGAACCCGGTAAGGTCCGTCCCAATTGGCAGCCAATTTGCCTTCCCGTGCATTTTGGTTACCAATATCTGCTCTTCTGAGAACCAGATCATTGACCTCGAAACTTCTTGGTCGCACCTTCTTATTATGTTTGGCCGCCATCTGCTGTTTGGCCATCATATCTCGGCAATGAGCCAGGACTCGAGTTTCCTCAATGAGGTCTAACTCGGCAGTAAGCAATCTACTGTTCTGCTGCTCGCCTTGTGCCATGCTACTCATTCGTCTCCAAGAAGTCTCTCCGACTTCCACCGGTATCATAGCTTCACAACCGTATGTTAATCGAAAAGGGGTTTCCCCTGTTGACGTTTGAGTACTTGTTCTATATCCCCAAAGGACAAAGTGTAGCTGTTGAACCCAACTTCCTTTAGCATCTGTCATTCGCTTCCGGAGGCCGTCCACAATTATCTTGTTTGTCGCTTCGGCCTGTCCGTTTGATTGTGGGTGCTCGACAGAAGCGAATCGATGCGTAATATGAAAGTCCTTCATCAATTGTTGGAATTTTTTATCAACAAACTGTGATCCATTGTCTGTAATTACCTTGGCTGGTATTCCAAACCTGGAAACTACGCTCTTCTCGAAGAATTTCTGTACTCTTGCTGAGGTGATGGTGGCAACTGGCTCGGCTTCTATCCATTTGGTGAAATAATCTACTGCCACGATTAGCCATTTTAGTTGCCCTTCAGCTGCTTTGAAGGGTCCCAGGAGGTCCATTCCCCATTTAAAGAATGGCCATGGAGCCAAGATGTACCTCATTTCTTCTGGTGGTGAGAGAATGTGCTTAGCATGCTTTTGGCAACTATCACATTTTTTCACATGCTCTTTAGAATCTGCTTCCATAGTTGGCCAGTAGTAACCAGCTCGGAGAGCTTTCCGTGCCAGTGCTTTGCCACCCATATGATGCCCATTGATGCCTTCGTGAATTTCTGACAAGACGTACTCAACATCTTTATAGTCCAGACACTTCAGCATTGGGGTGTGCAACCCTTTTCTGAACAATTGGTTGTTCACCATCGTATATTGTGTCACATCTCTGATTAACATGCGAGATTCCAGTGCGTCATCAGGCTTTGTACCCCTTTCGAGATACTCTATAATGGGATGCCGCCAATCCGTTGCTGCAGTAATGACCATCACGCAACTCGGCGTGGCTAGGCTTTGCTGTACTACCGTCCTATGGTTTCCCGGATAATCGAGCCCGTTTGGACAACCCTGCGACGCTCAAACTCGACCACAAATAAGCCCCGGGAAAACGTAACGGATTACATTTAAAGGTGCGTAACGCACGACACGTTACCATCCGTAACGGCCGACCAAGCTGTAATGGCCACCGCGCCATGATAGCTCAGCTCCACGTACAAACCCTAGGAGCAGCCCCTATAAAAGGAATGGCTATTTGACGGTAAAAGGGACACTGATTCTTCGACTCATTATCTTCACCACACTGGTACTACAATCACACACTTTATCTTATATTTGATGATCTAGCTAGGTTAAGGATATCTTTACAGTAGATATTCCTAACTAAGGCAATACGATCTAAATCGACCCATTAGCCTAGTAGGGCTGAACATCCCTGTCTCTAAGAAAGAACATTGGCGCCGTCTGTGGGAATCGAACCCACGACCACGTGGTTAAAAGCCACACGAGAAGCAACAGCCATCCTAATCCACCGCTGGATCCGGTTTTGGAGGAGGTCAATCAACCCCAAAACTGGCCAAATGATGGTGTGGACCATGATCACGTCCATCTCAGTGAAGACGTCTCTGACACTGCTTCTACCCCAATGAGGCAGGAGCAGAATCAGTCAGACGTTTTGGCCCCACTAAGGACCAACCCGTCCTTTAACCATAGTGCTTTATCCTACTCCAAAGCTACACATACTGGCCTATTTACTCTGGAAAGGTTAGCATAAAAACAATTACGCGTGAGATAAATCTCAATAATATTGGGGTTTCCGAACTATAACCAATCCAGCCACTTTAGTGGAAAATATCATTCTCACATAATAAATTTTATAATAAGAAAATAATATCATAAACAATAAATATAAGCCCAGACATTTGTGGGTTCTTCATTTAGTCATACCCAAACCTTTGTGGGTTCTAGAAACAAACATGTATATGAACGTGTAATCTTTAACTGAAGTGACTAATGCTCAATTCTGGAGTGCCCAAATTCTTGTGGGTTCTGTATGTGAAAGGTTCTGTATGGCGGAGCTCAAGCCATGGTAAGTTGTCCTATAACAACCCATATCAATAAGTATGTGAAATTATGGATTTAAGTAAGTTTGATCTGTTAATCATGAAATCAATAATGAGAATGTCATTTATGCCAAGCAAGTCAATTAGGACCTTATTGGTAATATTTGGATGTTAAGGTCAAAAGTCAAAATTATGAGACAGTTTAGGTACTATTTTGCAAATTAGTGAAACTTGATCTAAACTAGATTTTGATAGTAAAATCAAACTCTTTAGGAAATTTCATGAATTTTAAGTGGTATAAAGGTATGTTAATTATGAGTAGAATAATTATGAAAAATAATTAAGTTAAAGTTAGAGAAAATGAAAAATAGTTGAGTTATTTCATATAAAGGTTAAGTGGTGTGTTGTCTAAGTTTCTCAGTTATCTTTCTTGTTTATCAATTAATCTTAGCTTTCTTGTCAGTTAAGTAACTTCGCTTGTTGGTCAAGATACTTTACTTGTTCAACAAGTTACATCAATAGCTTGTCCTCTAAGTTTCAATTACTTAGTCATTTAGTTATTCAGATAGCTTCTTCAGGAAGTCAGGAAGTCACGTTTCAATTGCTTAGTCGTTAAGTTTAGTTTACTTAGTCACTAAGTTATTAAGATAGCTTCTTCAAGAAGTCACATAGCTCACTTGTTAAATAAGTCATCTAATAGCTTGTCCTACAAGTTACCTACATAGCTTCTTCATCACACTATTTCCAAGACTTAGTCACTGAGTTTCATGAAAACTTAGTCACTTTGTTAGCTTATTATACAAGTTTAGTTACTTAGTCCTTAAGTTACGTAAGTAGCTTCTCCATGACACCACTTGAGTTATTTAGCCGCTAAGTTAGTGTGGCTTTTCTTCCAAGTTAAGTTAACTTGTTCACTAAGTTATCTTGTTCATTAAGTTAACTTGCACGCTAAGTAAGGTGACTTGCTCACCAAGTCGTGGAAACTGACTCACCAAGTCGTGGAAACTTAGTCACTAAGTCATGGAAGCTTGCTCGCTAAGTTATCTTCCACGAGAAGCCTTCTCTTTTCTTCTTGGACTCCACGGCTTCATGCCTATAAATAGGCTAGCATCCAAGAGCATTTCACTTGTATTTTCTTTATGGTTTAGGCGCACATTTCAAGAGAGGAAAGAGTGAGATTTTCATCTAGTTTTAGCCATTTTTCCCAAAAACCCATTTCGCGAAACTTATAGTATACGATCATGTGATCACAGCCTTGGTCTTAGAACATCTATAGGAGTTCATATGAGTGAGATATGACCACCTTTAGCCACAAGCTCCTTGTTGCCTCCTTGAATAAGATATTTTTTCAGGAAACATAAACCGCCAGCATTTCTGGGGTCAAAGGACCCGAAAGAGGTTACTACCTGGCTTATGGGGATGGATAAAATATTCCAGGTGATGAGGTGCCAGGATCCTCAGAAGTTATTGTATTCCGTGTATATGCTGGAAGGAGATGCCCACGAATGGTGGTGCAACGTATCTCGCCCTTTTATTGTTCAGGGTGAAGAGCTGACATGGGCCTTGTTTGAAGGCTTGTTCCATGAAGAATACTTTCCCCGTGATATTAGGGAGGCAAAGTAAGGAGAATTTGATACACTTGTATAGGGGTCGACGACCATGGATGCTTACTTGGCTAAATTCAATGAGTTAGTAAAATTTGCCAATTATGGGGATACTCTGCCTACTCCCGAATTTTCGCCTGCTAAGTTTCAACGAGGGCTGAGTGAAAATATTGCCAAATGGATGTCAAATACGACAGTTAGAAATTTTGCTGATCTTGTGACCCAATGTAAGAGGGTCGAGACTGTTTACGGTAGATATCCAAAGTCCAATTCTGTGAAAGAGCAAAATATGAAGAAGAACAATAATCATTCTCGTTCCAATTACAGAGGTGGTCATAACAATAACAATAACAGGGGGAGGGGGTTGCAGGTAAGGCAGCACCCTATCCAATACCACCCTGCCCAGCAATACCCTTCCCAGCAACTCCAGATGACTGATCAAAAACAGTAGGGTCCACATAAGGTACTGGAATATATGTAGGATCAGTAGAGTGACGACTAGCCTCGCCTGAATGACGACTAGCCCCACTCCCCTCCTGCTGAGGAGTAACAGATGGAGTACGGGTATAAGTCTCTGTAGCTGTATGTGGAGGAGAATCATCTCCCCTATGTCTCCTATTATCCCTCATCTCAGTCATAAAGGCATTCATCATATCCTGATTATTTTTCATCAGGTTTTCTGTCATGGTTCTATTTGCAGCAGTCTCCTCCTGCAGTGCGTTCAGAACTGCAGTAATAGGATCTGGTGCTACTAAGTGTCCTGCACCTCTAGTTCCACGGTGACCCCGTGCCCTACTCATGATATCTGCACATGTAACACAAAGGAATGATTTGATCAGACTCACACTGAGGAATCGCATATGCAGTTATCATAAACAGTTCACAGATAGCTATGCAACACAAGATACAATAATATACTATCAGAGTTCCCTTACAAAACTACTCTGATACCATAAAATACAACAGCCTGTTGCTCACCGGTATTGTTAACATTAATCATGATATTAAGCGCAGTTACAATCACAACAATTCATTTATAAAAATGCGAATAAATTTTTTCCGATTATTACGCGAGCAGTTGAAAACATAAAAAAGCGTAATAATTAAAAGTTGTGACCGTAACTGTAAAATATTGCGGAATACTTATCTAAACTATTTTTAAGCTTACTTTACTTATTATAAGACACTAAGGGGTTCCCATAAACCCACTTAGCCAATTTCACACTTTTGCGATTTCTACACATCCAAACAGGGTTCGGTCTCTAAATTACTGCAAACGCACAGTAAAAATTCAGTCCCTCATACCTTAATATCTTTTTTTATTACTTAATTAACTTTCCAGAAAGCTATCACATGCTTGGTTCCGAGCTCGTTTGCTCCGATTATCGCCGTTTGAAGTTGGACAAGCAAAATTGCCAACAACCCCGAAACAGCTCCAAACGTCTCACACTCCTTGAATCTCTGAACCTAAACCATTCATCCATTTGCTCTCCAATTTTTATACCATAAACTAGACACCTTAATCTTCAATTTGATATATCATACACTTAATTTGACTAAGAAACGAAGCGGGAATAAATTTCCCAAAACTGCCCCCAAGTACAGGGCCAAAGCAGGGAAGCAACTTCCCTGGCCTGTACAGGGCTACCTACCTCTCCAAAAATTCCAAGATTTTGATACAATGTAAGGGACATCACAAGCTTCAAAATGGCGTATGACACGTCCCTATCGGACCTCTATGGAGGGAGATATTCTCTCCCGAAGTCCACCTAAAATCTGCCAATTCTACAGAAATTTCGCCAGAGTTTCCTTTATTTTTCCTAAAATCCCCAAATTTTCATATGCACAATCTAACCTCAAATATACCTAATAATCCAATGGGTGGCACACACAAGGACCAGCAATGCCTTGGGGCTCTTACAACCCAATACAGTTCATATTTATTTTACAATACACTTACTTTAAACTCTTAAATGGTTTCAATCACCAACTTCACTTTCATGCATAATTTCATCATACAATAATCATAAACTTAAAATAGGCCTAAAGCCCTTCCATCATAATAGTTCATGCATCAAGGTACAATTACAATGCTTACTTACAACTTACAACTTACAAATTCACTTTAATTTTACAACCCTCCAAATATTACAACTTTAAATACAAATGTTACATAACTAAAACAACATAAACTACTAGACTTAGGCAAAATGACATGAACAAATATGCAATAAAACTCATACTACATACATATAAGATGTTCATGCCCTAAGTCTAGCCTAGGCCAAATGGCCACCAAAATGCAAAATATATGCCTGCACCACTAATATCCTCATGCAGGCTTCTTGCCCACTGCTCCACTACCACTGCTACCTCCTGAAATAAAGTCCCCAAGACGGGGTGAGATATACGAATATATCTCAGTAACCCAGAGGTTCTGGAGAAAACTCCGCCCAAAGGTTCACTTCGATGCATGTAAATACTGTAAAGCAACATTACTTTAAAACGGGATAAAGCAAGGGATTTAGAGAAAAGGGAGAATATAAGAATATAAACTACGACGAAGCGGGCTGGTAGCTACCATACCACACAATGTCCTCGGCATATAAGCCTACGTGTATCATCCAAGGTGTGTTCCTAGAACCACAACCAAGGTACCCCTCCCATCCGCATACACCCAAGACTTCCTAGTGTGCTCCTATCCGGATTACACACCACGACCCTGGGTCAACTGGAACTCCCTCTCGGAGACCTATCCAGTGGAAGTCCGGAACTTGCCCGAAGGCTAACTATCTACTGGCCAGTGATCTGGTACATAAGTACCCTCATAAATGCAACATGCATGCTTAAGTTGTTCTACACTACTCATACACACTTCCTACCATCACCTTCAACGGGTGTGGTGGAACACACAAGGGGAACAAGCCCCAGTACCAAGAGGTTACCTTTTTTTTTTCCACTAAGCTCCGTTGCAGCTTACTCTTCACACTTGGTACACCACTGAATGCCTACACATAGGACATTCCCAATCAGTTACAACTCACACAATACATGCAATTTACAATTAACATGCATTGGTTCAATAACTTACCTCAATCCACTTGGTCCAGGTGACACGAGCTGTCGAACTCGTGCAAATTTAAAATTATTTTTAATTAGGGTTCAAAAATTTGCAGTAAAGTGGAAACCCTAAGTCGTCTCTCAAGGAAATTGAATTGGTAAAAATCACTTATGAAAACAGAAAATAAAAGGGGGGTTTTGGATTTCGGTTGAATAAAAGACAGAATATAAAAACTGGGATTAAAACTTCGTAATTAAAATTAACCAACCTAGGGTTAGGGTTCCATGGACGTCCTTCATTGGATAAAAATTACCAAATTCACGGTTGATCTCAATTGAATCAGAATCCTTATTTTCAATTGAGAACAATCGGATCATCAAATCTGATGATTATTCCTTTTCCATGATCACAATCGCGAACCTCAAATCGAATATCCACAATCGCACGATATCGATCTGAGTTAGGAAAAGAAACAAATCTGGTTAAAGAATTAGAAAAATTACCAAATTCACGATTAATCCCAATTGAATCAGAATCCTTATTTCCAATTGAGGTTAATCGGATCATCAAATCTGATGATCATTCTTCACCCATAATCGCAATCGCGAACCTCAGATCGAATATCCACAATCGCACGATATTGATCTGAGTTAGGGTAAAGAAATAAATCTGGTTAGAGATTGATCGCAGATCCTCTAAACAGATCCATGGAATCCCTTCCCCTTAGGTTGATTAAAAGGGGGTTTAGCCTAGCATGGCTAGGATAAACATGATTACAAATTAAATTGCATAAAAGAAAAAGAAGAAGAAGAAGAAGAAGATGAAGAACGCGAAGAACGCGAAGAACGCTCCAGAGAAAATGTCTTGATCCCCAATTCTGAAAATTACATCATTATTTTATTCAAATAAATCCTAAAAATACTAATCAAGAGCAACAAATAAGTGCAATAAAATATGAATCATCAAATTCCCCCACACTTATCTTTTTGCACTCCTGGACAAAAACTAGGATAGAAAAAGAAAACAAAGAAATAAGAAAAGAGTGAAGATCAACCTATCCTTCCTAATAATTAGCAACTATACAAAAGATAACAAAAATCACAAGTCTTGAACAGATAAAATAATCAAGACAAAAATTCTTTATTCTCAAATCACAAGACCTGTCAATTTCAACTGCAACTGCTAACTACACAAAAATGGTTCCTCACAGGATGCTCTCAATTTTCTCTCAAGTGTATCAGTTAATTCAGTATATCACTCAAATCAACTCAAGAAAATCATCCTACCATAGGCTTGCTCAAGTTCTACTTCTCCACTGCTAATAACACATGCATGCACAAATCAAGAGGGCTTTATGCAGGGTTGTAATGGGGCTGAGGTAAAGGTATGGATGAATATGGAAGAGAAGGCTAAACACCCCAGAAATTTACAAAGAGAAAAAGTTAAGAACTAAACTAAGAACATAAAAACAAAGATACTGAAAAGATAGAAATAAACAATTTTTTTTTCTTTTTTGTTTTGTTTTTTTCTTTTTTTCTTTTTTGTTTTGTTTTTGTTTTTTTTTTTTTGTGTATGTGTAAAACCACATAGCAGAAATGAATCAGATGGTCAACCCCCACACTTAAACTTTTGTCCGTCTCGGGCAAACCCCCACACTTAAACATAACATCACAATGAAACCAATGCTCAGTAAATCTCCAGGGTAGGGAATCAATTGGTTTTTCACTTAGGCTTGTAATGCGGCTGAAGAAATAAAGGGTAGAAAGGCTCAAAGGGGCTCACCAAGGGATAATAATATAAGGGATGACTATCTGGCTAAAGTGGGTAAAGAAAGAAAAAATGCCTCAATCATATTCATGCATGCAAGTGAAAAGTGCAGTTTCAAAAAGAACAAGAGCAAGTTCTAGAGGACAACAATCAAGAGTAAAATCACACAAGAAAGAAAGACTGGCCTACATATGAAGACCATGTCTACAGGCTCAAAAACCTCACAAGGGTATACCAAATCATGCAATCAGCAGCACAGTATCAAACAGCAAGTAATGCAATCCAAGAATCAAGAACCAAGCCCAAACAGAAATTTCTATCAAGCCCTGTGATTCAAGTATAATCCATGTATAACTCACTAATCATAGGAGAACAAGAAAATTAATCAACTCTTTTTTTTTGTTTTTGTTTTTTTTTTTAATTGAAATCCAAACATGAAAAACAAAACTAAGAAAGGAAGTGAACTCCCTGTCCTCCTTAAGGAGGGTAAACAGCATCAAACAGCCGAAGCTCTGCATCCATCTGTGTCTCTACAAGCTGCTGCTGCTGTACGCCTTCATAAAAGGGCTTCAGACGATGCCCATTCACAGTGAAGGTGTTTCCAGTCTGCTTATCACTTAATTCAACTGCACCATAAGGAAAAATAGCAGTAATAATAAAGGGGCCATCCCATCTTGATCTGAGTTTACCAGGCATGAACTTAAGACGGGAATTGAATAACAGCACATTCTGGCCCACTGCAAAGTCCTTCCTCAGGATCTGCTTATCATGGAAAGCCTTTGTCTTTTCCTTGTATAGACGTGAGCTCTCATAGGCATCCAAACGAAGCTCCTCTAACTCTTGTAGCTGTAGTTTCCTTTCTCCCCCTGACTGGGTTAGGTCCATGTTACACTGCTTCACAGCCCAATATGCCCGATGCTCCAGCTCCACTGGTAGGTGGCATGCCTTACCATAAACAAGTCGGTAAGGGGACATCCCAATCGGAGTCTTATAGGCAGTCCTGTATGCCCACAAAGCATCTTCTAACTTCTTGCTCCAATCCTTTCTATTAGCATTGACAGTCTTCTGAAGGATTTGCTTAACTTCTCTGTTTGAAACTTCAGCTTGGCCATTGGTCTGTGGATGGTATGCTGTAGATACTTTGTGGAGGACTCCATATCTTTTCAGCAAGGAATCCATGCTCCTATTGCAAAAATGTGAGCCCTGATCACTGATAATGGCTCGAGGAATGCCAAACCTGCAGAAAATATGACAACGGACAAAATCTACAACAACAGCAGAATCATCAGTTCGGGTGGCTTTCGCCTCAACCCATTTAGAAACATAATCCACAGCTAAGAGTATGTAAGCAAAACCAAAGGAAACAGGAAAGGGACCCATAAAATCAATACCCCAAACATCAAAAACCTCACAGAAAAGTATAGGGTTTTGGGGCATCTCATTTCTACGGGAAATGCTACCTGCTCTCTGACAATTAGCACAAGACTTACAAAACTCATAAGCATCATGAAATAGAGAAGGCCAGAACAAACCAGAATCTAGAACCTTCCTTGCAGTTCTTTGTGGTCCAAAATGACCACCACAGGCAGATGCATGACAAAGATTCAAAACAGACAGAGTCTCACTGTCAGGCACACATCTTCTAATCACTTGGTCACTACAAAATCTCCACAAGTAGGGATCATCCCACACATAGTATTTAGATTCACTTTTCAGT
>JAVKPL010009670.1:0-38050 GCA_032173675.1 Gastrolobium villosum
CTTTAGCAAGTATGCCTAACTATGCTAAATTCATGAAAGTTTTATTGTCTAGAAAGCATAAGTTGCAGGATTGCGAGATGGTAGCACTGACTGAAGAGTGTAGTGCCATTATAACAAAGAAGTTTCCACCAAAGCTTTGAGATCCTGGGAGTTTCAACATCCCAATTGCGATAGGCAACACCAATGTTGGCCGGGCACTTTGTGATCTTGGAGCAAGCATCAATTTGATGCCATTATCGATGTGTAAGTCGTTGGGGATTACTGAATTGAAGCCAACTATGGTCTCTCTACAACTTGCTGATCGTTCAATGAGGAGACCTAGTGGAATCATAGAAGATGTTCTTGTTAAAGTTGACAAGTTCATCTTCCCTACTGATTTCATTGTGTTAGAAATAGAGGAGGAAAGTGAAATACCTCTTCTGTTGGACCATTCTTGGCCACAGCTCGAGCTATGATTGATGTAGAACAAGGAAAGCTCGAGTTGAGGATGAATGAAGAGAAAATCACCATCAATGTTTTCGATGCTATGAAAACTTCATCTGATGAGAGTGATTGTTTCAGACTGGATGTGTTTGAAGAGGTGGTCTTGGAGGAGAGAAGTGAGCTTCAAGAGCTTGAAGAGGAGTTGAAGGCTCAAGATGAAGCTACTCCACAAGAAGAGCTAGAAGTTATTTTGAGTGCTAGAAAAGAAGGAAAATGATCTAATTATAGCAGTACCAAAAACAAAATTGAAGGAGTTACCTGAAACTCTGACATATACCTTCTTTGGAGACGAAAAGCAATACCCGGTAATCATCAATAAAGATTTGTCTAAAGTTGAGAAAGGGAGCAAGAAGGAACTCCATCGGCGGTATGAAGAAAGCAAGCCAAAGGTTAAGATGGAAAAGCACAAGAGTAAGGAAAAACTTGTGAAAACCAAGTTTAAAATTCCTGAGAAACTTCCTTCTCACCAACATACATATGATCCTGGAAAGACACAACATTGGATCAAGAAGACTGGTTCATCATTGGTTGCATGCTTCCGACCAGCATGAATCTTGAATGATTCCCATCAGGCTCGTGACGTTAGACAAGCACTCATTGAAAGTAAACTGGCCTTTGAAGGCCGATGCATGTAAGGTGTAAAATAAAAATTTTACTGCGGAACATACATGCACACATAGGTTCATGCTTTAAGACAGCATGATGTTACCTTATTTTTGGCCTGATCAGTCAGGGAGATCAGATGTCAGGCTTGAAGGGTTCAAACCCTCTAATGGTGATCCACACCACCGTTCGTCAATGATGCAAGAACCCTTTCTTGAAAGCCACCAGATGAACACCACAGTGAGGCTTGCTCTGCGCACAAGTGGTGAAGGTGGATGCTAGGTATTCTGTTTGGAAATGTGTAGTGAACTACCCTATAGAATGGTGCATAGATGGAGGAGAGTTGGCTAGGTTTTCTTGACCAAAACCCTAAGGTGAGGAGGCTGTATATATGCACACCTTGATGAGAGGAAGAGGAAATTTAATTCATTCAAAATGAAAACCAACTTTCAAAAACCTTTGAAGTTTGCGCATGGAACAGGGAGGATAAGGTGGAGCTGTTGCAAAACCAATTTTGCCAACAACCTCCAATCTTATCCACATGAAATTAAGTTCAAAATAATTTAAACTTAAATTCATAAACTATCATATAGTATACTTTTAATGCGCATAATTCAGCCCTAGAAGGGGTCCAAATATATTGAGTAGTTGCATTCAAAATTTGAATCAACTCACCCATTGATTCCCTCAACCACCAAATCTGAATGGAGCTTTGTTTTAAGTGATAAGATGACATCCTTATCACTTAAACTTGCGCACCAAACAGCCCAAGGAAGTGCTCCAAAGATGCTTCTTGATCCAAGGAATATGCTCCAATAAGATCCTGTCTTATCCTTTTGTTATGAAACAACTTTTCAAAGCCAATTCAAAATTCAAAATTCAAAATTTCAAATTTCAAATTCAAAATTCGAATTTCAAAATTCAAATTCAAATTTCAAAATTCCAATTTCAAATTTCAAATTTCAAATTCAAAATTCGAATTTCGAAATTCAAATTCCAAATTCAAATTTCAAAATTCAAATTTAAATTCAAAATTCAAAATTCAAATATTTGATATTAATTTAACTAATTAAATTAATTAGTAATGGCTTGAACTATCCAAGCCCATTACTAAGCTCCATGCACCACCCACCCATTTAGGTGGGCTTCCAAACAGCTTCTTGGGCTAACAACCATTATTAGGCCCAATACCTTTAAAGCTAGTCCATCATGACTACAAGGTGTTAGTGTGTGACCCATTAGGTCCAACTTAGCTTCTGACATAATTGGGCTTGGGCCCAACAAGCCCACAACCTAATTAATGACAACACAGAGCACTAACAATGCTTTGTTGCCCCAGAACTAGTCAGATTAATGACTTGATCATCCTATTGCACATATTTGGTTACCGTATGTATTTCCCTTCGTCTCGGTCATTTTCCCATTAACCTAGGGTAAGGAAATGTATCAACCCCTGCAGTTTAGGGTAAGCTTTATTCGAAATAGGGAATCTTCAATTTACTGACTCTAAAGGCAGATCATCTCATGATCTCTTTTACTATGCATAGATTCCCGAGTCCCTGTAAATATCATCCCGATTTCTCCGGTTTACAGATAACCTAATCTCTCACAGAGATTTGACGAATTCCTCCAGCTTATTACCCTAGCCCTGTGCCCTTTAAGGACACGCCCAACAGTATACCTATGAGTCTCCATGTTTCAGGCAGACGAGGCATACAATCAAAACATGTCTTCAAGAACACAGTCTAGGTAATAACTTCTGGTCTAAGGAAAGACATACCCAAACATAAAGAGATTACTCTAACGACACTATCTGTGAGATTTCCTCATAGAGTCTCTTTTGGGTCTGCTCAGTGCGAGCTATACTCTTATAGGTCCACCCACGACTTTAGCTAAGATATCTCCATATCTGCAGCTCATGATGTCTTTACCTTGTATCCATATACAAGTAGATAAGTCGTACTAGTCTTTACTCGAGATCACAGATCCCCAAACTCAGTGTCTCTAAACTAGGAACATATAATTAGGAATAGACATGCAATATCCTTGAATCCTCATGATCGTGATCTCATCACAGATACTCAAGAGATATCTGTTCTATTCCAAGGGGTTTATCCAGTTCGTTCATATAATATTAACAGTAATATCGAGACACAATATGAAACTGAATAAATAATGCTTTATTTATTTGCGACAAACAAAGTTCTACATCTAGTGTCCTTTATTTAGTCAAAAGATTGTCTCTAGGACACCTTATGCTAACAAGCTCCCACTTGGCCTAGAGCCAATCAGACCTAAGTCGTATGCCCAAAGCCTCATAATGACTATCATTTTTTCTCTGAGAAACAGCCTTTGTCAGAGAATCGGCCAGGTTATCGTCTGTAGAACATAATCCATTTTTACATCATTCCTATCAATGATTTCTCTAATCAAATGATATCTGCGGAGCACGTGTTTAGATCTTTGATGAGACCTAGGTTCCTTTGACTGCGCAATGGCTCCTGTGTTGTCGCAAAGAAACTGTATGGGCTCATCCACGCTTGGAACCACCCTTAGTTCATTTATAAACTTCTTGATCCACACTGCCTCCTTAGCTGCTTCTGAAGCAGCTATGTATTCAGCCTCTGTCGTTGAATCTGCTGTTGTCTCCTGCTTGGAACTTTTCCAAGACATTGCCCCACCATTTAAGGTGAATACGAATCCTGACTATGACTTGCAGTCATCTTTGTCACTCTGAAATCTGGCATCAGTGAACCCTTTCACTGTTAACTCATTAACCCTTTCACTGTTGACTACCGTCCAGTGACCCTCTCCAGGGTCTGACTGGTATCTTCTCGTAATGCTTAAAGCATATGAGACATCTGGTCTCGTACATATCATGGCATACATGATGGATCCAATAGCCGAAGCGTATGGAATTCCACTCATGCGATCCTTCTCAGGCTGTGACTTAGGACACATAGCCCTTGATAGGTGTACCCCATGACTGACAGGAAGAAAACCCCTTTTCGACCCTTCCATGCTAAACCTCTTTAGCATCTTGTCAACGTACGTGGATTGAGATACACCCAGCAGCCTCTTGGATCTATCTCTATAGATCTTTATACCAAGTATAAAGGTTGCCTCTCCCAAATCCTTCATGGTAAAGTTTTCTGAAAGCCACTCTTTCGTTATTTTTAATGTGGGGATGTCATTTCCTATTAGCAATATGTCATCTACATAGAGCACTAGGAAGATGACATTACTCCCACTAACCTTTCTGTAAACACAAGATTCATCCTCGTTCTTGATAAAACCGTTACTCTTAACGACTTTCAAAACGTATATTCCAACTCCTTGATGCTTGCTTTAGCCCATATATTGACCTTTGTAGTTTGCATACCATATGCTCCTGATCTTTGATTTCAAAGCCTTCAGGTTGTGTCATGTACACTTCCTCCTTCAAGAACCCATTCAAGAAGGCGGTCTTGACATCCATTTGCCAAATTTCATAGTCGTGGTATGCTGCTATTGCAAGCATGATCCTAATAGATTTGATCATGGCAACGGGTGAGAAAGTTTCATCATAGTCAACTCCTTGTCTTTGACGATACCCTTTCGCCACCAACCTAGCTTTGTAGGTCTGAACGTTGCCATCTGCATCAGTCTTTCTTTTAAAGACCCATTTATTACCGATAGGAACTATTCCTTGTGGTTTAGGAACCAAGGTCCATACCTTGTTCTGATACATCGAATCCATTTCAGATTCCATGGCTTCAATCCATCTTGAGGAGTCAACATCTTTGACCGCCTCTTCGTAGTTACTTGGTTCATCATCCTCAACAGTTTGCTGATTCTCAAACACAAACCCGTACCTCTCAGGTGGATGGATGACCCTCGTAGATCTACGGAGTTGTGTGTTTACTTCTCCATTGGAGAACGTCGCCTGCGGAGCAGACTCGGGTTTCTTAATCTGTTCTTACGGATCTTGCACTTCTTCAAGATCAATCTTACTCCCACTGCCTCCTTGAGAGATCAAATCCTTCTCAAGGAACTCAGCATTCTTTGACACAAACACTTTGTGTTCTTCCATGGAGTAGAAGTAGTATCCCTTAGTACCTTTAGGATACCCCTCAAATAGACATTTAGTACTCTTAGCACTAAGCTTGTCTGATGTCAACGCTTTGACATAAGCTGGCGATCCCCATACCCTGAGGTAACTCAGGTTGGGTCTCTTACCACTCCATATCTCATATGGTGTGGTCTGAACAGATTTAGACGGTACCCTATTTAGAAGGTATGCCGTTGTGTCTAAGGCATATCCCCAAAACGATTTTAGAAGTTGAGTCTCACTCATCATAGACCTAACCATGTCTAACAAGGTCCTGTTTCTCCTTTCGGAGACACCGTTTTGGTGTGGTGTGTAAGGAGCGGTAAGTTGTGAGAGAATTCCATTTTCTCTCAGATAACCCTGAAACTCGTGGCTCAAATATTCACCACCACGATCTGATCCTAATGTCTTAATCATCTTGCCACGTTGTTTCTCCACTTCATTCCTAAACTCTTTAAACTTTTCAAAAGCTTCAGATTTATATCTCATTAGGTATATATACCCAAATCTTGATTTGTCATCTGTAAAGGTAATGAAATAAGAATATCCACCTCTAGCCTCAATAGACATTGGGCCACAAACATCAGTATGAATGAGTTCTAATAACTCACTAGCCCTATGACTCTCAAGCCCTTTGGGCTTTTTTCGAATCATTTTCCCAGCTAGACAAGATTCACACTGTCCATAGGATTCCAAATCCATGGAGTCCATGTATCCATCTCTATGCATCCTAGACAATCTTGTTTCATTTATGTGCCCTTGTCTACAGTGCCAAAGATAAGATTGATTATCCGTCCTAGGTCGTTTCACATCTATATTGAGCACTTCATTTCCCATTTCCAACACATACAATCCATTTATTAAAGAAGTAGTACCGTAAACCATATCATTCAAAATGATAGAAAAAGTACCATCCCTAATACTGAAAGTATAACCATCTTGTTCTAAACAAGAAATTGAAATAATGTTTCTAGAAATATGCGGAACATAAAGACAATTATTCAAATGCAATAAAAGGCCCGTAGGCAAAATAAGGTCAGCATCTCCAACTGAATGAGCAGCAACTCTTGCTCCATTACCAACGCGGAAATCCACCTCGTTTCTATCCAATCTCCTTGGGCTCCTAAGTACCTGCAACATATTGCAGATATGAGAACTGCATCCGGTATCCAATACCCATGAGGATGGATTAGCATAAGAATAATTTATCTCAATCATGAAAATACCTGAGGCAGAAGCATCACCATGCTTCTTGTCCTTCACATTGTTCAGGTAGTCTGGACAATTCCTCTTCCAGTGGCCTTTCTTGCCACAATGGAAGCACTCAGCATCACCCTTGTCCTTAGGTGCCTTCTTACCCTTCTTCTTGCCCTTCTTCTTCTTGGATTTTCCTTTGGGCTTAAGGGGGTTACCTTTTGCAGGCTCCTTACCCTTTCCCTTGGCCTTGCTAGGCCCACCAATCAAAAGAGCCTCTGTCCTATCCTTCTTGATAGACACTTCAGCTGTTGTTAACAAGCTTAACAACTCAGGCAAGCTCACTTGCATCCCATGCATATTGTAATTCATGATGAATTGACTGAAGGAAGGTGGAAGTGAGGTGAGGACTAAGTCATTACTTAGCTCGGCATCCATGATGAAGCCTAGGTTTCTTAGCTTCTCAATCAGCCCGATCATCTTGAGAACATGGCTGCCAACAGACATGCTCTCAGTCATCCTATAAGAGAACAGTTCTCTTGAGGCCTCATACCTCTCATGCCTGCCTTTAATATCATACAACTCCTTGAGATGTACGATAATAGAGGGAGCATCCATATGCTCATGCTGCTTTTGCAGTTCAGGAGACATGGATGCCAACATGATGGATACTGCCATCACATTGTCATCCAAGTGCTGTTGGTGGGTTACGAAATCAAATTCCGCAAACCCTTCTTCCCCTTCCCGTGGAGCTACGGGTATTACAGCATCTAAAACATAGGCAATCTTTTCGGTCCTTAGAACTATTCTTAAGTTCCGGTACCAGTCCATAAAATTTGAACCGGTCAGTTTATTCGTATCGAGTATTGAACGCAGTGACAGTGGATTAGTCATACTATAAGCTGAAAGAGATGTAAAGATAGTTTTAGTTAATAGACGGTTATGTAGTTAAAAGCAAATTATTAAAGACTTGAAATAATTTGCCCCTCCCACTATTTTATCTAAGTCAATGACCCTTCCTTTTGACTTAGGGTTAATCTACTTTAGATTTTACCTTAGTGGGATTAAGAGTGCGATTATTTATTTTAATCTTCGTCTGAGACCGCAAGATTAATTTAAATAATGGGTTGATCTTTATCAACAGTATCTCATACCCTCTCTTGGGTTTAATCCTTGGAACTTGGGTTTAATCCCTAGTGTGCTCCACCACACCTAGTGGAAGGTTGTGGTTGGATTTTGTGGTTATGGCATTGTGTGATTGTGTGCTTGTATGCATATTGCTTGGATTTTATGAAAATTGTTTGGTCACTGGCCAGTTGACGTGTGTTGGGTTTGGACATCCGCTGGATCATTTCGTGACGGAGTGCCAGTTGGGTTGCCATGGGGTCGACTCTGGGAGCGACACCAGGATGAGCCAAACGTGGGACATCCGCCGGATAGGGCTCATGAGGAGTTCCGGTTGGGTTGGCCATGGAGTTTTCTCAACCATGGGAGAGGCTCTAGGATTGTCTCGGGAGTTATATGATGGAGTCCTTGAACATGAATCCATGCGTGGATGTTCTTGGGTTGTCTCCAGTTGGTTGGTGATATTGTATTGCTTGCATATTACATGATGTCATATTTATACATTTTAGTGAGCCATGGAGTGGAGAGAGCCTCTAGCTCCATTGGTTTACTGAGATATATCCGTATATCTCACCCCGTGTTTGGGGGACCACATTTCAGGTCACTATGAGCCGGGAGGAGCTTCGGGCAAGAAGCCCGCTTAGTGGACAGTGGATTTGCATGCGGTGCATTGGGATTGCATGACATTTTGGAGGAGGACTATGGAGTGCACATAGCATGACATTAGTATTTTGAGACTTAGGTCATGAACATATTGCATGAAGTGATTTCCATGCTTTTTGGTAGTGTTCATGATTGTATACTAAGTCTTGTTTATTTCTCATTATTCATGACATGGATAATTGTATATTTTGAGTGAGCATGGGACTTGTCCATTGCCACATTCATTGCACTTGAAGTCTTGATGATTAATGTTGTAAAAATGGTCCATATTTGTATGTAAATGGCCATTACATTGAGGACTTTGTAAATGATGTATGTTTTAATGAAAATGCATGATGGAAGGGCCTAGAGCCTACATTAGGATGTGTTGAAGTGTTGCGTGGAGTATTAAGGTGTTTGGGATGGATTACACAACCTTTTTGGGGCTTAAAATGCTGTAATCTGTCACTTTTGCTGCATAGTAATCGATTACCCAAGCATGGTAATCGATTACCATGCAACAGGGGACGAAATTTGGCTACTGTCTTCACTGGTAATCGATTACTGAGGCTTGGTAATCGATTACCATGTGAGGTAATCGATTACCCAAAGTTGGTAATCGATTACCAGAACAGAGGAGGTCAAAATTTGGCTACTGCCTCATTTTTTACAGGTGGTAATCGATTACCACCCACTGGTAATCGATTACCACAGTGTAATTTTCGAAAATTCAGGTTTTTCTAGACTAAAAGAAAGGGGCTTAACTTGATGGGTAGAACTCCAAATGGCACGTGGTCTGAAACCACGCGTAGATAACGTAAAGGACTACAACTTGGTAAAATGTGAGAGTAAGATGGTGAGTTTAAATGAACTGAATAAAAGAAGGATTACTGATGTTAGTAAAATGTATGATTCCGCGAATTGCATTTACAATTATAGTGTGGTTTTAATTGATTACGGAAAAAGTATTGATGTAAGAAAAGGAATATGATAAAAGAAAAATTTTCCCGTAATTTAATTAACCCAATCACTGTGATTGTAACTGCGCTTAATATCATAATCAATGTTAACAATACCGGTGTACAACGGGCTGTTACATTTTATGGTATCAGAGCAGTTTTGTGAGGGAACTCTGATTGTGTATGTTGTATCTTGTGTGCCATAGCTATCTGTGAACTATTTATGATTAATGTATATGTGATTCCTCAGTGTGGGTCTGATCAACTCATTCCTTTGTGTTACATGTACAGATATCATGAGTAGGGCGCGTGGTCGCCGTGGGGCACGTGGTGCAGGTCCTTTGCCACCGGATCCGGTCACTGCAGTTCTGAATGCTCTGCAGGCGGAAACGGCTGCAAATAGAAACATGACTGAAAACCTGATGAAGACTAATCAGGATATGATGCAGGCCTTTATGGCTGAGATGAGGGCGGATAGAGATCGTCCTAGGAGGGATAATTCACCTCCACACACGGCTACGGTGACTCCTACACCGACGCCATCTGTTACTCCTCAACAGGGGGAGAGTGGAGCTAGTCATCACACTGGTGAGGCTAGTCATCATACTACTGACCCTAGTTATGTTCCTGATCCGTCATTTGTTGCCCAATCCACTGGGGCTGCGGGGCAGGTTGTTGATAATGCTGATGATGAGCGTAGGCTCATATCTTTTAGGAAACATAAGCCACCCGCATTTCTGGGGTCAAGGGACCCAAAGGAGGTTACTGCTTGGTTGAGGGGAATGGATAAGATTTTCCAAGTGATGAGATGCCAAGATCCGCAGAAGTTATTATATTCTGTTTATATGCTGGAGGGTGACGCCCAAGAGTGGTGGGGCAATGTGTCTCGCCCATATGTTATTCAAGGAGAGGTTATCTCTTGGACTATGTTCGAAGGTTTATTTCATGAAGAATATTTTCCCCGCGATGTTCGGGAGGCAAAGCAAGGTGAATTTGATAGCCTTGTACAGGGAGTCATGACTGTGGATGCCTATGTGGCAAAATTTAATGAGCTTGTGAAATTTGCAAACTATGGAGGTACTCTACCTACTCCGGAATTCTTGTCAGCTAAATTCCAAAGAGGGCTGAATGAAAAGATTGCTAAGAGGATGTCAAACACTGCGGTGAGAAACTTTGCTGACTTGGTGACCCAATGCAAGAGGGTCGAGACTGTTTATGGGAGGTATCCAAAATCGGATAAGGTAAAAGAGCAAGATGTTAAGAGGACACCTGGTCCTTCTGGAAATACTAATAGAGGAGGTTTCAATAATAATAACAGGGGTAGGGGGTTGCATGTGAGGCAGCCTCCTGGTCAATTCAAGAGGGGTGGAAACACTGGTGGTGGTGGTGCTGCGGACAGATATTTTACCCCAAAATGTGGGAAGTGTGGGAAATACCACAAGGGTGTATGTGGTGCTGGTCCGTTGACATGTTTTAACTGTGGTCGGAATGGCCACTTTGCTAGAGATTGTCCGTCTTCTTCGGGGCAGGCTGCGAATCTGCAGGCCTTGCCGACAGCTATTACTACTGCTACTCCTACTGCTGCTGTTCCTACTGTGGGACGAGTATATACTACAAATGCTCAACATACTGAAAAGGCTCCGAATTTGGTAAAAGGTATAATTTTCCTCTCTAATGTTGATTTGTCTGTGTTGTTTGATTCGGGAGCAACGCATTCTTTTGTGACAGACTATGTGGCTAAGGCGTTGGACTTAAAGGTAACACGAATGGTTCCTCCAATGCGTATTACTACCGCTATAGGAGAGGTTAGTGAGTCGGCTTGGATTTGCGAAGATGTGAAGTTTACTTATTTAGGCAGGGGTTATACCATTGATTTAATTATCTTACCCCTGGCCTCTGTCAATTTGATTTTGGGGATGGATTGGTTGTCTCGGAACTGCGCAATGATCGATTGCTGCGGAAAGAGGTTGTTGTTGTCTCACGAGAGGCCGACTGTTTGTCCGTCCTTGTATTTGTCTGTTAGTCAGACTGTGAAAGCCTTGAAGGCTGGAGACTTGGGGTATGTCTTGTTGGGCGGATTGGTGGGTGATAAAAAGGAGGAGATTTCTTCTATTCCGGTTGTAAATGAGTTCGAGGATGTATTTCCTGATGAGATACCGGAATTTCCGCCTGAGAGAGAGATTGAATTCTCGATTGACCTATTGCCTGGTGTGGGGCCAATCTCCTTGGCTCCATACCGGATGTCGCCACTTGAGTTGGCCGAGTTGAAGAAACACATTGAAGAACTGTCTGCGAAGAATTTTATTAGGCCGAGTGTGTCTCCGTGGGGAGCACCGGTGATATTTGTGAAGAAAAAGGATGGTAGCATGAGATTGTGCACTGACTACCGACAGCTGAATAAAGTGACTATTAAGAACCGGTACCCGTTACCGCGTATTGATGATTTATTAGATCAGTTGAGGGATGCCTGTGTGTTTTCGAAGATTGATCTCCGGTCCGGATATCACCAGATTCGGATTAAACCGGAAGATGTACCTAAAACAGCTTTCCGATCCAGATATGGACATTTTGAATATCAAGTGATTCCTTTTGGGCTTACTAATGCCCCTGCGGTGTTCATGGACTATATGAACCGTATTTTTAAACCGTATTTGGACCAGTTCGTGATTGTATTTATTGATGACATCTTGATCTACTCTAAGAGTAAAGAGGAGCACATTGACCATTTGAGGACTGTGTTGCAGGTATTGAAAGATAAGAAATTATATGCTAAACCGTCTAAGTGTGAATTCTGGTTGTCTGAGGTGCAATTTTTGGGTCATGTTATTTCTGCAAGTGGTGTTGCAGTGGATCCAAGCAAGATCGAAGCGGTAAGCGACTGGGAACGACCTAAGACTGTGACTGAGATTAGAAGTTTTCTGGGGCTTGCTGGCTATTATCGCCGAATTATACAGGGATTTTCTGCAATGGTTCTACCGTTGACCCGGTTGACACGAAAGGATACTCCTTTTGTGTGGACCCAGGAATGTGAGGACTGTTTTCTACTACTTAAAGAGAAATTGACCACTGCTCCGGTGTTAACTTTACCTGATCCGGAGGGTGAGTTTGTATTATATTGTGATGCTTCTAAGAAAGGTTTAGGGAGTGTGTTGATGCAGGAAGGAAAAGTGATTGCTTACGCGTCTAGGCAGTTAAGGCCGCATGAGGAGAATTATCCGACGCATGACTTGGAACTGGCTGCTATTGTGTTTGCCTTGAAAATTTGGAGGCACTTTCTGTATGGGATGAAATTTGCTGTGTTCAGCGACCATAAAAGCTTGAAATATTTATTTGACCAGAAGGAGCTGAATATGAGGCAGCGTAGATGGGTTGAATTCTTGAAAGATTATGACTTTGAGCTGAAATACCACCCGGGAAAGGCTAATGTTGTGGCAGACGCATTGAGTAGGAAGTCTGTCAATTTATCTCATATGATGATGTGGGACAATGAAGTGATTGAGCAATTTCGTGACATGAAAATAACGGATTTCTTTGCAGGAAGAATGTGTGATATGGAGTTGACGCGAATTGAGAACGAGCTGCACGAGAAGATTAAAGAGACTCAGATTCGCAATGAAAGTATAAAGTATTTGAAAGGCCAGAGTGGCATATCTATTAATGAACAGGGATTGTTGTTATATCAGGGCAGGATTGTTGTGCCCAAGGAACTTGCAGAGGAAGTTATGACTGAGGCCCATAAGGGTCAATATGCTATCCACCCAGGTGCCACAAAGATGTACCAAGATTTGAAAGTTAAGTTCTGGTGGCCTGGGATGAAAAGGGATGTTGCCGAGTACGTATCTAAGTGCTTGGTGTGTCAGAAAGTGGAAATAGAGCATCAGAAACCTGCTGGATTACTTCAGCCGCTGGATATACCTGAATGGAAATGGGAGAGTATTTCAATGGATTTTGTTGTGGGATTGCCGCGAACTCAAGCTGGTTATGATTCGATTTGGGTTATTGTTGACCGACTCACGAAGTCTGCACATTTTCTACCAGTACGAGTGGATTACACCACAGAGAAGTTGGCTACGTTGTATGTAAAGGAGATTGTTAGACTCCATGGGATACCAATTAGCATTGTGAGTGATCGGGACCCGAAGTTTACTTCACGCTTTTGGGGAGCTTTACAGCAGGCTTTTGGCACTCAGCTTCGACTGAGCACTGTTTATCACCCGCAGACTGATGGTCAGACTGAGAGGACCATACAGACACTTGAGGATATGCTGAGAGCTTGCACGTTGGAACAGGGTAATGCTTGGGATAAGTACTTACCATTGGTGGAATTTTCGTATAACTACAGTTTTCATTCCAGTCTGGGCATGGCACCATATGAGGTTTTGTATGGCAGGAGGTGTCGTACGCCCACTTGTTGGACTGAGGTAGGCGATAAAGAAAGATTTGGTCCGGATTTTGTGTAGGAAACAACAGTGCAAATTGAAATGATCAGAGAAAAATTGAAACAGGCACAGAATCGGCAGAAAAGTTACTATGACAATAAGCATAGACCGCTGGAATTTGAGGAAGGTGACCACGTTTTTGTACGGTTATCTCCGGTCACAGGTGTTGGCCGTGCGTTGGGTGTGAGGAAGCTGAGTCCACGGTTCATTGGGCCATATCAAATTATGAAAAGAGTAGGATTGGTGGCCTATCAGCTTGCCTTACCCCCGCAATTGTCTAATTTACATGATGATTTTCATGTGTCGCAGTTGCGACGTTATGTTCCGGATGAATCACATGTGGTGATACCGGATAATATTGAAATCAGGGAGAACTTGAAGACTCCCATTGGTCCTATTGCAGTATTGGATCGCAGTGAAAAGCGATTGAGAAGTAAGGTGATTCCCATGCTGAAGATTCAGTGGGAAGGCCGCACACCTGAGGAGGCTACTTGGGAGCGGGAGGACGAGATTCTCCGGCTGTATCCTGAGATAGCGAGCAGGTATGACTTAATTTTGCGGACAAAATTTCTAAAAGGTGGGGTGAATATAACACCTCATATATTTAAATGTGTATTTTAATATTATATTGTGAAATGAAAGTTGGTGGATTAGTGAAAATCCAAGGATTATGGCCAAAATTGGCAAAAAGGGCAAAATGTTAATTTGCCAACCGTGTGTTCTGAGGCTTAAATACTGAGTTAGAGATTTTATATGACAAAAATAATGCTGGAAATGGAATCAGGGCGGAAAATTGAGTGAATAGGCAAATTTGGGAAAAATTGATGAATAGTGATTTTTTTAGTGTTAAATACTGTGGTGTGAGTGTACCGATAGGTGTGAAATTTTTATCAATATTTTGGAGAAATAAAAATATGTCATGGACTGGAAAAATATGTAGATTAAGAATTTATGATCGGAATTTTTATCGGGGTTAAAGTTAGATCGCGTGTGGGACCCGCGTGACCGAAGTCACTTAGCCCCCACTCCTTTTCTCCTTCTTTTCCCTTCCTTTTTCCTCCCTCATGCGCGCACCCCTCTGTTTGTGAAGAACCAAAGAGCCCATTCCTCCTCATCTTGCCATTTTCTCTATTCTTCACCAAATCGCTTGATTTTGGTGTTGAAATCCATTGTAAACAACCTTCTAGATCCATTGGTAACACTTACAAACCTTGAATCCACCTCTTGGTTGCGTTTTTTGGCCAAAAACAGATCCGACCCATAGTGTTCTTGGAGTTTTTGATCTTCTTATGGTTTAGTGAAGCCTTGGTGGTGAACATACAACACATTGTGAGTATATTTGTGGTATTCTTGTGGTTGATTTCATAGATCTAGGAATTTATGCTCTAAACCTTTAATTTTAGATGTGTGATGATAGAGAGCCCAAATGGAAAAATGCTATTAGATGAAAAGGCCTTAGAATCATGCTTGTAAGCTAGAAATGCTATGATAATTTTTGGTGAAAAAGTTAGGTTTTTAACTTAGGAAAATTTGAGGAATTTTCATGAAAATTGAGGTTTGGTGTAATTTGGATTTGATGATTGTTGTAGGGTGCCTCACACGGACGTGATTGTGAAGGGTTGATTTGGAGCATACGTTTGGAACGGATTTGCTCGTATTGAGGTAAACCCTTGGAACTTGGGTTTAATCCCTAGTGTGCTCCACCACACCTAGTGGAAGGTTGTGGTTGGATTTTGTGGTTATGGCATTGTGTGATTGTGTGCTTGTATGCATATTGCTTGGATTTTATGAAAATTGTTTGGTCACTGGCCAGTTGACGTGTGTTGGGTTTGGACATCCGCTGGATCATTTCGTGACGGAGTGCCATTTGGGTTGCCATGGGGTCGACTCTGGGAGCGACACCAGGATGAGCCAAACGTGGGACATCCGCCGGATAGGGCTCATGAGGAGTTCCGGTTGGGTTGGCCATGGAGTTTTCTCAACCATGGGAGAGGCTCTAGGATTGTCTCGGGAGTTATATGATGGAGTCCTTGAACATGAATCCATGCGTGGATGTTCTTGGGTTGTCTCCAGTTGGTTGGTGATATTGTATTGCTTGCATATTACATGATGTCATATTTATACATTTTAGTGAGCCATGGAGTGGAGAGAGCCTCTAGCTCCATTGGTTTACTGAGATATATCCGTATATCTCACCCCGTGTTTGGGGGACCACATTTCAGGTCACTATGAGACGGGAGGAGCTTCGGGCAAGAAGCCCGCTTAGTGGACAGTGGATTTGCATGCGGTGCATTGGGATTGCATGACATTTTGGAGGAGGACTATGGAGTGCACATAGCATGACATTAGTATTTTGAGACTTAGGTCATGAACATATTGCATGAAGTGATTTCCATGCTTTTTGGTAGTGTTCATGATTGTATACTAAGTCTTGTTTATTTCTCATTATTCATGGCATGGATAATTGTATATTTTGAGTGAGCATGGGACTTGTCCATTGCCACATTCATTGCACTTGAAGTCTTGATGATTAATGTTGTAAAAATGGTCCATATTTGTATGTAAATGGCCATTACATTGAGGACTTTGTAAATGATGTATGTTTTAATGAAAATGCATGATGGAAGGGCCTAGAGCCTACATTAGGATGTGTTGAAGTGTTGCGTGGAGTATTAAGGTGTTTGGGATGGATTACACAACCTTTTTGGGGCTTAAAATGCTGTAATCTGTCACTTTTGCTGCATAGTAATCGATTACCCAAGCATGGTAATCGATTACCATGCAACAGGGGACGAAATTTGGCTACTGTCTTCACTGGTAATCGATTACTGAGGCTTGGTAATCGATTACCATGTGAGGTAATCGATTACCCAAAGTTGGTAATCGATTACCAGAACAGAGGAGGTCAAAATTTGGCTACTGCCTCATTTTTGACAGGTGGTAATCGATTACCACCCACTGGTAACCGATTACCACAGTGTAATTTTCGAAAAGGTATGATAACGTAACGTAAAGGACTACAACTTGGTAAAATGTGAGAGTAAGATGGTAAAATGTGAGAGTAAGATGGTGAGTTTAAAGGACTACAACTTTGGTAAAATGTGAGAGTAAGATGGTGAGTTTAAATGAACTGAATAAAAGAAGGATTACTGATGTTAGTAAAATGTATGATTCCGCGAATTGCATTTACAATTATAGTGTGGTTTTAATTGATTACGGAAAAAGTATTGATGTAAGAAAAGGAATATGATAAAAGAAAAATTTGCCCGTAATTTAATTAACCCAATCACTGTGATTGTAACTGCGCTTAATATCATAATCAATGTTAACAATACCGGTGTACAACGGGCTGTTACACAAACACTACTCTAGCTCAACGAAATAGTGGGTCCCAACTGAGTTGTGGAGTACCACTATATAGAAGAGTTTTGAGTAGCATTGGTGGTGGGAGGTAATCATATGCTTAATTATATATTCCTTTTAAGGGTTCCTTTTATTTTAGGGTTAATTAGGTCCCATCAAACGCATATTGTAAGTTATCATGCTAGTCGTTACCTATGTCAAACATCTATCGGTATACACTAGTCGCTATTGGACAAACATAATAACCATACAAAACGTGGTTTGCCCAATTCATGCATACTAGACGTTCTAATCATACATGCATATAAACAGTTTATATTGAGATAGCCATGGTGCTCGCGCTTTTGTCCTTTTTGCTTCTTTAAGCAACGGCCGCTTGTCGTCTATACGCCACTAGCCTATTTCTCTAATTACAAATAATTAAAGAAACTCCATAACATTTTTGGAGGGACAAAATTACAAAATTTAAATTACAAATACACTTGTAAATTAAAAGGCGCGATTACACATTAATTTAAAATTCAAAATTCAAATCCGGGCACCATGACCATCCCCTTCCTGTTTGTACCTGAAAAGTTCAAAACTTGCAAACACAAACATTATATTATCACATAATATTTTCACATATATTTTGACATTTAACATTTAAACATCAAAATAACATCAAGATTCATAATCTTAAATTTCTCATTGGCCGAATTTAAAAACAATTTTAATTCAAATTTTGTTAATTCTTTCTTAAAGAAAACAAAATTAAACCATGCATGTATCCATAAACTCCTTCATGGCCGAATCATATAGGTGACTATATGATAAATTTTGTCACAAAATTTCACGCATATAAACATGACACAATTCATGGAGAAAAATAAGAAATCATTCAAGGTACTCTTAGTACCCTCCATGGCCGAATCTACCCTTTCAAAAAGGGTGTTCATTTTAAAACTTTCATAAAGAAAAAGAAACTAAACCATGATGCATAATGTTTTGTGAACACAGAATTAAATTTACATGTTCATAAAAACAAAAACTTTAACACTTTAAAGGATTTGTGATTCAAAATCCATATGCAGAATTTAAATTTTAACCCTTTAAAGATTTTTGACCGTGAAAAACTCCTTTCAACAACAAGGTACCATCACCCGTCGATGGTAAAGCAACCAGGCTCTGATACCACTTGAAAGTAAACTGGCCTTTGAAGGCCGATGCATGTAAGGTGTAAAATAAAAATTTTCTGCGGAACATACATGCACACATAGGTTCATGCTTTAAGACAGCATGATGTTACCTTGTTTTTGGCCTGATTAGTCACGGAGATCAGATGTCAGGCTTGAAGGGTTCAAACCCTCTAATGGTGATCCACACCACCGTTCGTCAATGATGCAAGAACCCTTTCTTGAAAGCCACCAGATGAACACCACAGTGAGGCTTGCTATGCGCACAAGTGGTGAAGGTGGAGGCTAGGTATTCTGTTTGGAAAGGTGTAGTGAAATACCCTACAGAATGGTGCATAGATGGAGGAGAGTTGACTAGGTTTTCTTGACCAAAAACCTAAGGTGAGGAGGCTGTATATATGCGCACACATTGATGAGAGGAAGAGGAAATTTAATTCATTCAAAATGAAAACCAACTTTCAAAAACCTTTGATGTTTGTGTATGGAACAGGGAGGATAAGGTGGAGCTGTTGCAAAACCAATTTTGCCAACAACCTCCAATCTTATCCACATGAAATTAAGTTCAAAATAATTTAAACTTAAATTCATAAACTATCATATAGTATACTTTTCATGCGCATAATTCAGCCCTAGAAGGGGTCCAAATATATTGAGTAGTTGCATTCAAAATTTGAATCAACTCACCTACTGATTCCCTCAACCACCAAATCTGAATGGAGCTTTGTTTTAAATGATAAGATGACATCCTTAGCACTTAAACTTGCGCACCAAACAGCCCAAGGAAGTGCTCCAAAGATGCTTCTTGATCCAAGGAATATGCTCCAATAAGATCCTGTCTTATCCTTTTGTTATGAAACAACTTTTCAAAGCCCATTCAAATTCCAATTCAAACACTTGAGTTCAAATGTTCAAACATTCAAATTCAAAATTCAAAATTCAAAATTTCAAATTTCAAATTCAAAATTCGAATTTCAAAATTCAAAATTCAAAATTCAAAATTCAAATTTCAAATTTCAAATTTCAAATTCAAAATTCGAATTTCGAAATTCAAATTCCAAATTCAAATTTCAAAATTCAAATTTCAAATTCAAAATTCGAAATTCAAATATTTGATTATTAATTTAACTAATTAAATTAATTAGTAATGGCTTGGACTATCCAAGCCCATTACTAAGCTCCATGCACCACCCACCCATTTAGGTGGGCTTCCAAACAGCTTCTTGGGCTAACAACCATTATTAGGCCCAATACCTTAAATCTAGTTCATCATGACTACAAGGTGTTAGTGTGTGACCCATTAGGTCCAACTTAGCTTCTGACATAACTGGGCTTGGGCCCAACAAGCCCACAACCCAATTAATGACAACACAGAGCACTAGCAATGCTTTGTTGCCCCAGAACTAGTCAGATTAATGACCTGATCACCCTATTGTACATATTTGGTTACCGTATGTATTTCCCTTCGTCTCGGTCATCTTCCCATTAACCTAGGGTAAGGAAATGTATCAGCCCCTGCGGTTTAGGGTAAGCTTTATTCGAAATAGGGAATCTTCAATTTACTGACTCTAAAGGAAGATCATCTCATGATCTCTTTTACTATGCATAGATTCCCGAGTCCGTGTAAATGTCATCCTGATTTCTCCGGTTTACAGATAACCTAATCTCTCACAGAGATTTGACGAATTCCTTCAGCTTATTACACTAGCCCTGTGCTCTTTAAGGACACGCCCAACAGTATACCTATGAGTCTCCATGTTTCAGGCAGACGAGGCATACAATCAAAACATGCCTTCAAGAACACAGTCTAGGTAATAACTTCTGGTCTAAGGAAAGACATACCCAAACATAAAGAGATTACTCTAATGACACTGTCTGTGAGATTTCCTCATAGAGTCTCTTTTGGGTATGCTCAGTGCGAGCTATACTCTTATAGGTCCACCCACGACTTTAGCTAAGATATCTCCATATCTGCAGCTCATGAGGTCTTTACCTTGTATCCATATACAAGTAGATAAGTCGTACTAGTCTTTACTCGAGATTACTGATCCCCAAACTCAGTGTCTCTAAACTAGGAACATATAATTAGGAATATACATGCAATATCCTTGAATTCTCATGATCGTGATCTCATCACAGATACTCAAGAGATATCTGTTCTATTCCAAGGGGTTTATCCAGTTCGTTCATATAATATTAACAGTAATATCAAGACACAATATGAAACTGAATAAATAGTGCTTTATTTATTTGCGACAAACAAAGTTCTACATCTAGTGTCCTTTATTTAATCAAAAGATTGTCTCCAGGACACCCATATGCTAACACTCATTGGGAGGAAACCCAGCAGGAACAATTAGTTTTAGTCATTTTGATGATTTTAGGTTAGATAATAAGAAGTTGTGAACTTTGAACTGATGCTCCTGGCGTCAGATCCACGCTCTCAGTGTGAGATTTATGAAAGCCTCCACGCTGATAGAGTGAGATTCACGCTATAAGCGTGAGGAAACAGGGAGATCCACGCTGTCAGCGTGAGAACTCAGAAGCCTCCACGCTGATAGCGTGAGATTAACGCTATGAGCGTGAGAAAGTTAACAAAAGCAACCACGCCTGCAGCGTGGATTGCGCGCTCCGAGCGTGAATGATCAGAGAGACCCACGCTATCAGCGTGGTATTGACGCTATGAGCGCGGGTTCAAAAATTAGATTTTTAAAAAGGAAACCCTAAAAATTTCCCTCCCCCTTTATTATTTTTCCCAGTCGTCGCCCCCTTTCCCCCTCTCTCTTCTTCTACCAGCCACCTCCGTCCACTAGTCAACCACCGCACCTCACCGCGCGACCACCATACACCACCATCTCTCACTGACCCATTCTCTCTCTCTCTCTCTCTCTCTCTCTCTCTCTCGCACCTTTCTTCCTATCTCCTCCTCCTAGCGCCGGTGACAACCCACCACTCAACATCACTCTAATATCCCCAACACCAACCAACAAATCCTCTTCCATTCCATCTCGACCAAATCCATACCTTCTCACCATCGACCACCATCGGGATATAGTTAGGGTTATAATCTTATTTTATTTTTTGGGACTTTCCCACTGAACTTTGCGAGCTTGGTTCTATTTCAGTTACAAATTCCTCAAAATGGCTGGAAAGCTACCTCTCTTGATACATAAACTTTGAATATCTGAATCTGTGTGGAAAGGGTTGTGGTTTATTCTCTGATTATATTCCATTGATAATAAAGGTACACCTAATAAGAGGATAGTTAATAAGTTAGAGGCGTGACACAATCTTGATCTTATTGCTGAGCTTAAGAGATAAATTGTAACTTGATGTTTGGCATAATTGATTTGGATCATCTGTTTATATTTGCCTTTAATGAACTAATACTGACTGTGAGTTGCATTAATCTTTTATCACTGCTTATAGTTTTCTGAGTAAGCATATGAAAGTTTCTTGCAGTTCTGATATAGGTAGAAATACCCTGTTTATCATGCCATACCAAAAACACACAGTGGAAATTAAATATGGGAATTTCCTTAATGTTTTTCATTGTTAAACTTTCACACTAACATGTATAAATTCCATTATTTTGTGGTATTTTTCTGAGTGCAGGGTAAGCAAGTCAAAAAGACCACAAAAGGAATTGGCCCAGGCAAGAAAACAGGCAAGAGTAGTGCTGTTGGCACAAAGAGGCCCAGGACCTCTTCTTCTTCTGTTTTTGATAGTACCCGGTTCTTATCACCTGAGGCTCAAGACCAGTATTATCAATGGTTTTCTCCCAAGAAAATTATATCAGAAAGGCAAATCAGTGCTTTCTTGGATGTGATTGTCCGATACGAATAACAGCTGAAAGGAGAATATGGAACAAATTAGTGAGGTTTGCTGCACCCAGCTCCAGCACAATTCTGATAGAATTTTGTGCCAATGCTGATCTGGAAAATGTGGATGCAACTCGAAAGAGTTGGGTGCGAGGACAAGAAATCTCTTTCTCTTCTGCAACAATAGAGAGATTTCTCGGTAGCAGGTGAAGATTGAAGATGCCTAGGTCGCTGGGAGAGAAGAGAACAATTATATTTAGGTTTACAAGCATTTTTATTTTATTTTTTTAATTAAACAATGTTGTTTCATGGAATTTTTTTTTTAAAAAAAAATTGCAGTGACCCCCTTTGACCCCTCTGACCCAGTAGTCACTTAAACCCGGCCGGGTTTTAGGGGTCGGAGGGGTCGATGTGCATATAGGGTCCAACTTGTGGCCCTAACCCTCAAAGGGGAGGGGTCAGGGTTGACCCGGGTCAACCCGGGGGGTAGGGTGAGGTTTTAAAACACTACTAAAAACACAAATTGGTCCTCCAAAGAAACATGAAACATCAAGTTGGTCCTCTAAATATATTAGATATTAACTCGGTCCTTGAATGTTTAAGATGGACATCAATTTACTCCCTTAATATATCATTGGACACTAATTTAGTCCCTATATTGATGCTTATTTTACACTATGGAGGACTAACTTTGATGTCCTATGTATCTTTGGAGGCCTATTTTGAGTATTTATTATATTTTATGTCACATCAAATCCAATTAAAATTGTCCCATGTGAAGGCCTATCCTAGAACAACTTCATTTAGGGGAAGGAAGGGGGACAGGATAAAACAACAGCCTTGAAAACCTACTTCCAGCAGTAGTTTTCATCTTGACTTTAAGGATCTGTTTGGAGCACCTAATAAAGAAGATAGGATAAGATAACTTATTATATCCTAATTTTATCTCTTGTTTGGTGGGTTAATAGGATATGATTAGCTTATCCTATATTCTCATTTTATCCTATCCAATACATGATTTCTTATCCTTTGGGGGGAGCTAGGTTAGGATTCAATAGTATAGGATACCAATATTGGATACCCAATATATCCCCACGCTACCCAATATATTTGTATTTATTGCATTATATTTTGTTTTTTCTTTCTCCTTTCTTCTTCTACATAATCTTATCAGATTGCTAATCAGGTGCTCCTCAAACACATGACATGATATAGGCTACTCAGCCCCATATCATATCCTACCTTTATCAGCCCCATATCATATCCTACCCTTATCTTATCATGTCCACCAAACGAGCCCTAAGAAATTATATATGTTTGACTCACTAAACTATCCTATCTCGGTGTTGACGAGCACGAACAATATAGCTTAAATTGAAAACATTCTATATATGTTTACAAATGAGCCTTATCAATTTTATAATGAAAGTCAAAATGAGAAAGGGTTATCATGACAATATGGAAAGTCCAAACAAGAACTATATTTGTACTCAAAACAGTGAGGCCCTAAACATTACCTTTTTAGTTCCACCTTCCTCTTGGGACATGGTTTCATATCCTCCATTCATAAACTGCTTCTTTGATGCTTTTCTTTTCTTTGAGATGGGCTTCCCATCCGACTTAGATTCCACATAAACTGCATCTTCTGTTGCCGCTCTTTTTTCAGCTTCCACTACTGCCTTTCTTTTGGCTTCCAATGCAGCTTGTTTTGCTTCCTCTGCTCTAAGTTTGGCCTGCACCCACAAAATTGAAAAATAATGAATGAAAGAGCATTTGCGCTAAAGCTTCTATAAAGGAAATTATGTACTAAAACAAAATTAGGACACATGAATATCTGCGAAAATACTACCAAGTCATAGGCTAGTAGTAGGTCAAGCAAGGTACAATCCAAACCAATGCAACAATAAATTTATTTGTGGCAGTTTAGGACTCTCAAAACATCGTTATAACAAAAAATAATTAAATAAAAAAAATGGTAAACAAATAGAATTCATATAAAAAAGGTGCATTTATAATTGTTAACAGGTGATAATTAACGTCATTAAGCATCAGCAGCTTCAACTCAAATGAAATTTGAAACATATATATTTTGCCAAGTAATACAATCAACTAAAAAATAAAGTTATGGTACCTCTGCTTCAGCTTTAGCCTTTTCTTGCTATTGTTTTTCCTCTTGCAAAGCAGCTATTCTCTTGGCCTCTTCGAAATGTCCACTGTGTGTGCGAAACGCGGTCTTGTGGACATCAGAGGGGTGCATCTTTATCTGGTGATAACCAGAACGAAGATCAAGCTTTGAGAAAAACTGAGCACCATATAATTCATCCAACAGTTCATCGACCGTAGGAATGGGAAACTTGTCGGGTATAGTAAGTGCATTCAAAGCACGATAGTCAACACAAAATCGCCAAGTGTCGTCCTTCTTACGGACCAATAATACTGGGGAGCTAAATGGGGACTGGCTCGGGCGAATAACCCCAGACTCAAGCATTTCTCCCACCATTTTTTCAATTTCCTATTTTTGATAGTGAGGGTAACGATAGGGTCTAACTTGGACGGGTTTAGTGTTGGGAAGAAGGTTAATGCAGTGATTGGAAACACGGTCAGGAGGTAAAGAGGTGGGAATGGCAAAAACATCCTGAAACTGGGATAAGATGTGCTGTATGGGTGGAGGGGTAGACGGAAGTAAGGCAGGTGAGGGAGGATGAGGGGACGGAGTCAAACACATGAAACAGGAAGAAATGGAGTTCTGGACCACCAGTTTGTGTAGTTGGGCATTGGATATGGGCGTGGGGGAAAGGATGCTGTCACCCTGAAGACAGATAGTAGAACCACTGTGGGTAAAAGACATGGACATGTGGGTATAATCGGTCATTATTGGCCCCAGTGTAGCAAGCCATTGAACACCCAGAACTATGTCAGCCCCCTTGAGATCCAATAGAAACAAATCGAGCACAAATGAGTGTGATTGAAGGAGTAAGGTGATCGTCGTACAACAGGCCGTACTCATAAGGGATTCACCATTGCCCACTTGGACCTGAAATGGTGGAACATTGTGCATTGTTAGGCCCAAAAAAGTAGCCATCCGTTCAGTGATAAAGTTGTGGGTACTTCCCCCATCAACTAACACCTGAACTGGTTTCCCGAGCATAGAACCGGTGAGGCGAAATGAACGGGAATTATGGTGACCGAAAAGAGCGTTGAAACTAATTTCGGATGGGATCGCAACAGTCGAAGGTTCATCCACAACGGGGTGGGGAAGATCAGGACCAGGATCAGGATCCTCATCAATACCTTCTAAATACAACAAGGCAGCCTTCCCTTTACATTTATGCCCAAATGAGTATTTCTCATCACAATTATAACAAAGGTTTTTGTCACGTTTAGCTTGGCGCTCTTCAGGTGTCAAACGACGAATGGGTAAGGCTGAGATGGGATGTGGGTGAGTGTTTGTAGGTTGGGGAGAACTAGTAACAATGGCGGTGGTGGAGGGATAAGGAGGTGACTGTTTTGGGTAATTTTGCCAAGAACGCACAGGTTTAGAATCAATGAACTGATCTTCATAGATCCGGGCAAGAGAAAAAGCCTCATGATAGTCAAGCGGTCTGTGTGTGAGAACAGAACGTTTTATCGGAGGTTTTAACCCCGAAACAAAAATACTACGGAGCATAGTAGCAGACAAACCAGGGACCCGACTAACAAGCTTCTCAAATCCAGATTGGTAATCCAAAACGGACCCAGTCTGTTGCAATTTAACCAAAGCACCGGCAGGATCTTCAAATTCTGACGGACCGAAGCGGCGTTGTAAAGCCGTGCAAAAAGTACGCCAATCAGACAATAATCCATTCTGATTGGAGCCATAAAACCAGCTATCCGCTGGATCTGTCAAATGAAAAGCAGCAAGATTAACCCATTCTGGGAGGGGTACCTGATAAAACGTGAAGTAACGTTCAGCGGCCACGATCCAAGTAGTAGGATCACCAGAAGAAAAACGCGGAAAGTCGAGCTTCACTTGACGAGATCTGGAAAGGTCAGATCCATGGGACGGACCGGAACCCAAAATGCCACGGTTGCTAGATGCTTGCTGCTGAAATTCCAGCAAGCGAGTGACATCCATGTGCTGGCGATTCTGAGACTCATGGAGCGTGGTCAGGGAGTCATGTAACTGAGTATAGACTCGTGAAGGCTCTGAAATTGCTGTTCATGGACCAAATCAGCAGCACGAAATTGTTGTTCCAATGTGTCAAGACGCTGTTGTAAATCACGCATACGAGTGTTTTCAGCCATAGCAGGAAGTATGAGGGCAATGAAAGCACCAATGAAGGGGGTTTAGATCTGAAAAGAAATAGAGAGAGAAGGAAGAGAGGGAAAAAGGAGAAGAGAGAAGAATTTTGTCAAAACTTTCTATATTTTCTTCACCCCTCTTGGGCTATTTATTTATTATCCCTTGAGATTGGATTCTTCCTTACACTTGAAAATAGTACAATACTTTGCCAAATAAACTAACTGGGCCTATAAAGACTATTGCAAATAGTCATCTAAATATAATGGGGGTTTCTTAGTGCGAATGGGCCTCTGTTGTTGTGGCCCAACCGAAGGGAGTGCAACACATATCCTACCTTTATCAGCCCCATATCATATCCTACCCTTATCCTATCCTGTCCACTAAACGAGCCCTAAGAAATTATATATGTTTGACTCACTAAACTATCCTATCTCGGTGTTGACGAGCACGAACAATACAGCTTAAATTGAAAACATCCTATATATGTTTACAAATTAGCCTTATCAATTTTATAATGAAAGTCAAAAGGAGAAAGGGTTATCATGACAATATGGAAAGTCCAAACAAGAACTATATTTGTACTCAAAACAGTGAGGCCCTAAACATTACCTTTTTAGTTCCACCTTCCTCTTGGGACATGGTTTCATATCCTCTATTCATAAACTGCTTCTTTGATGTTTTTCTTTTCTTTGAGATAGGCTTCCCATCCGACTTAGATTCCATATAAACTACATCTTCTGTTGCCGCTCTTTTTTCAGCTTGCACTGCTGCCCTTCTATTGGCTTCCAATGCAGCTTGTTTTGCTTCATCTGGTCTAAGTTTGGCCTGCACCCAAAAAATTGAAAAATAATGAATAAAATAGTATTTGCGCTAAAGCTTCTATAAAGGAAATTATGTACTAAAACAAAATTGGGACACATGAATATCTGCGAAAATATTACCAACAAGTTATAGGCTAGTAGCAGGTCAAGCAAGGTACAATCCAAACCAATGCAACAATAAATTTATTTGTGGCATTTTAGGACTCTCAAAACATCGTTGTAACAAAAAATAATTAAATAAAAAGAAAGAAATGGTAAACCAATAGACTTCATATAAAAAAGGTGCATTTGCAATAAAGTTATGGTACCTCTACTTCAGCTTTAGCCTTTTCTTGCTGCTGATTTTCCTCTTGCAAAGCAGCTATTCTCTTGGCCTCTTCAGAAGCTGCATCACTTCTTATTTTCCTTTCTTCTATTTGTGATTTGAGTTCACGTTCACGTCGAACAGCTGTCAAGTGATTATTAAGTGCTTCCGTACTACAAAAATGGGAGATAAACATCAATTTCTTCATTTTCAACTAGTTCAAACATAGCAACTATCTAACTAGAGAATAAAAGAAAAAAATAAAAATATTTTAGGGGTGGGGGACAAGTAGAAAACATACTATGCATGTCAAATTTAGTTATGAAAACGAGAAATAGCATCAATATAAAAGCACAATCAAGTTTAATATTCATAAAAATGTATTTCTTCAAATAAAATCGAATTCCCCAGCTTTAAATTAGTGTGCATCCTGACGGTTTGTCTTCCTCCTTTAAATTTTTTTAACATGTATCCTTTGAACGGTATTTTTGTAAAAAATATCATACACCAACCCAAACAAATGGGAAAAAATAATAATATTAATACTTAATGGATATACACAAATGGCATGACACATTAACAAAATCATTTCATGCAAATAATCCATAGTTTAAAGCTCTCATAAAACACATTGACAACATGAATATAATACTAGAGCAGCCTGCGTTGTCCATAACAATTCATTAGTCATTGCTTATATTAAAGTCAGACAAGACAGATATGTAGGAGAAGGAAAGAATCATATTGCCTTGAAAAGTAAAAAAGGTGAGGGGGGAATGTGGCATCTTACATCCGGAGCCGATATTCAGTGTCAGACTTGTTATCCAATTCCTGCCTTGTTTCTTTATATTTCTCAACTTGAAGTATGGCAAAATTATAATTATGACTTTCAATCACAAGAGATGTCTCCAATGCTGAGATCTTATTCCTAATTTCATCCTGTAAATCCAGAAGATCAGAAACAAGTCTACTATACAGTCGAAAACAAAACATGATTATGTTTTGCAATTTGATATTCATTACATGGTGATCAAGAATGACAAGTTACTCAAATAGTAACTAACAAGTATAACAGGTAACAATGCATTGATATCAACATGATCACTCACCTTAACCCTGACCTGATCTTTATGGGTCAACTCAAACAAGGCAGCTTCTACCTCTCCCACTTCATCCATCAAGTAGGGTTGCATTTCAAAACCAGAGTCAACCTCAGAATCATCGCTGTCACTGAAACACCCAAGGAAGTGCAAATATTATTCTCAAAACACCCAATGGAGAAAAATTCAAGTTAATCAACAAACAATATGAAGTTAGGGTTCAAAATTGACATTTTTATTATTCATAAAATATGTGAATAAAGCTAGGGTTTAAGAAATAGACACCTCAGATAAAGTTCATCACAAGTGAAACGTTTGCCAGCTACAACTAAAGTTCTGTCATCGTTGTCGTTATCATCCTCCTCCTCATTATCTGTGTCCTCCATCTCATACTCATAGGCATGTAGTATGAAGGGTCCAGCTTTCACAACTTCATAATTGGATATTTTTTTATCGAAATGACAGGGTCTGATAGTAGCGAGTTTGATCTCCAAAGCATCAAGCTCCGAAATAAGAGCATCAAAGCTCCTATCAAGTTCAGGGTCAACAGCAATGCCATCAACCCTTTGCGAAAAAGGAAAACTACAAGAAAAAATTTACTATTGATGAAAAATTTGGTCATAAATTTTGTCATAGATAACAATTTTTGACATAAATAATCAAATTTCGTCACAAATAAATTTGCGACGTAGGAATTTGTGACGAAATTTAACGCAAGAATTTGTAACAAAATTTCATAAAATTTTGTCACTAATAAGATTATTTGTTGTAGTGAAATATTCATCTTCAAAGCACCCCTGCAAATACCATAATGAGTTAAAAATCATGTCTCTTGAAACGAATTAAAACCAGACAATTGATGGTGAAAATTTAAAAAATAAAAAAAAAGAAGAAAAAAACTTGCTTCGTTCGTTAATTGAAACGGTCTCTTGATGGTGAAAATTTAAAAAAAGAAAACAGAAAGGAAGAAAAAAAACTTACATCGTTCATTAATTTAAACGGTCTAATGCCGAAGTAGTAACCAATTGGCTAAACAGAAGAAGAACAAATACAAGGATTGTGAGAAAACACTATTTGTCTTTTCCTAATTTTCTTTAACCAAAAACAACTGAATAACAATAGGGTTCTCCAAGCCTTAAATAGGCAAAATAAACTAACAAAAATAAATAAATAACTGTAATCATGCGCAACCAAAGGAGATAACGCACAATCAACGCATAATCTAAAATAATAAAAGGAAATAACTAGTAGTTATTAATAATCCCTAGATAAAGAAATAAATTATGGATAAGTCCAATCCAAGCGACTCAGCTTATGGATAAGCCCAATCCAAGCAAGTCAGCTTGGGTGCATCACGGTCACTTGATGGTTAAAATTTAAAAAAGAAAAAAAATTACATCGTTCGTTAATTGAAACTGTCACTTGGTGGGGAAAATTTTTTAAAAAAAAAGAAAGAAAGGAAAAAAAATCTTACATCGTTCGTTAATTGAAACGGTCACTTGATGGTTAAAATTTAAAAAAGAAAAAAAAAAGAATAAAAAACTTACATCGTTCGTTAATTGAAACTGTCACTTGATGGTGAAAATTTAAAAAAGAAAAAAAGAAAGGGAAAAAAAAACCTTACATCGTTCATTAATTGAAACGGTCACTTGATATGAAAATTTAAAAAAAAAAAGAAAGAAAAAGAAAAAAAAAACTTGGCTGCCCCCTTATCTGACTTATTATCGCCATTTTATTAAGCATTATGCCATCGTGGCTGCCCCCTTATCTGACTTATTAACCAAGACAGGGTTTACTTGGTCACCAGCAGCCACTACAGCGTTTCAAAGTTTAAAGTCTTTACTTATTAATGCTCCTATCCTAGCTCTACCAGATTTCTCTATTCCATTCAGTTTGGAAACGGACGCTTCGGGGATAGGCATTGGTGCGGTGCTTTTGCAGAATGATCACCCCATTGCTTTCTTTAGCAAGAAATTGTCCCCCACAATGCGGAATAAGTCCACATACGTGCGAGAGATGTATGCCATCTCGGCTTCAGTGGCCAAATGGCGCCAGTACTTGTTGGGCTCCCATTTTATTATTTGCACAGATCACAAGAGTCTGCACCATTTGATGTCTCAAGTGATTCAGACCCCTGAGCAGCAGCTCTTTCTGGCAAAGCTACTGGGTTTTGACTTCACCATTCAATACAAGTCAGGAAAGGCCAACGTGGTTGCAGATGCCCTTTCCCGGAATACAAAGGGGCTGACAGCTCCGGCTGCCTCCCAATTGTCGGCCCTGACCGGGCCTACTTCGCATTACACTGACTTATTACACACAGAATTATTACAGGATTCCTATTCTACGCAAATAATGGTAGACCTACACACTACTCCTAGTTTATGGCCTAATTGGAAGATACATGACAAGCTCTTGCTCTTAAAGAATCGTATCTATGTGCCGGAGGGTTCTTCTTTGATCCCCAAGCTGCTACAGGACATGCATTCCTCTCTTCAAGGAGGCCACTCCGGTGTCAATGCCACACTCCAACGCATTTCTTCTTCTTTCACCTGGAAAGGTATCAGGAAGGATGTCAAAAAATTTGTCAAACGCTGTGATGTGTGTCAAAAAATTAAACCCCCAAATCATGCCCCATAATGTAACACCCACTCCTGTATGCATCCAAGAGGGTTGTTTGCTAGATCGTATTAGGATTGCAGCGGTAAAGGACTCAATTAATTGAAAACCTTATCAAATAACATTTAAATTGGGGCTTTGAAAAACTCCAGGTTTGATAAAACCCTTTGCTGAATTTTCTACGCTTTTCAGAAAAGCTTGCTGTCTTATAAAATCTGTATAAAATCGAATTTAGATGCGATAAAAAATATTCCAAGCTTCTGAAAAACTAGACATCCGGGGCATCGCGTACATATAAATTATGCGCGATTCGGAGGTGAATAGCCCCGCGGAACAGGACACGTAACACGCTTGTGAATCCTGTCCGTTTTCTGGAACAGGCTGTAAGGCGAAGCTTATAAAAGTTTGTACAAATTTCGTATGAAGATGAAACCTGCACAGTTTGAAAGTACATTCCCGGGGCTTCGCGTGCATATAAAATAATAGTAAATCGGAGTTCGTTTGCCCCTTAAAACATGACCCGTAAAGTACCGGTAAAACTGTTAAAAATTCAGCACCTAGTAAATCGCTCAAAAATTCTTTTCACAATGTTTCCAAAACAGCCACTGCACATAAAAGACTTAACAGAGTTCAAGTGGTAACTTCATCAATTATCAAAGTTCTCAACACATACAAGATCATACAATCATCCAGCAATTAAACAGCAACAGCAAAAGTCCAATCAACAGCAGACATCCATACACTCATGTCTTCAAGTGTGCTTTCCTTTTTCCTGCCATTTTATGAAAATAGCAGCCCCAAAGGGGTGAGAATAATCCCAGTAGTGTGGCAATAAAACCAGTAATATAACAGTATTAACTAGGCACAAAATCATAAACAGACACTTCAACATATACTTGTTCCTTTTCATTTTATCATATTCATATATTGCGTATATAACGCCTTTCCTTTGCGCTTTTAGCACCGTCGTGCGCGCACTTCACAGTGGAATCAAATATACCCTTGGCACCTGAGCTCCATGTGGATTCCAACTGTGGGCCTATGCGGACTGATGCCAAGTGTCCCATACCCCGGTACCTTGGGGATGCCTATATGATGCTTGCTCAAACACATGTTCCTGTACATAACTATTCTAAAACAAGGCCTATATGATCATGATATATGCATGTCATGCTATGCTTTCACACACAAAGCGTAAAAATGCGGTATGATGTAAGATGCATGCTTATATACCTTTCATATGCGTTATGCTGCCACATAACGTCTTTACCTCATAATCATATAGCCATCACGGCACATTTTTGGCAGTTTCATTTCATCATAATGGAACATAATATTTTTACGGCATATGGAGCATCATGTCACAATTTTATACCAGTAGTCAATAGTCACATTAGGCATCATCGCCTGACACTTACCTTGTATGCCCAACCATTCATCAAACGGCAGCAAACTCAATCCACATTCAAGGGTTATGTGCACCTAATCAAGCAAGAAAAACCAAACAAAATTTTAACGTTGGTTCTTATAATTTATAATGAATTTCTATGCCCCCTAATCCATGTATATAAACGGTTTTTCCATGGTTCTCATAAAGATTTAGTTTTCTAACTTCATTTTATTTTGTCAATGAGTACAGCGAAAGAAAACCTAAGGCTTTCCACTCATGCCAATTCAGTTTTAACCCCAAACATAGTCCCACTTTAAGGTTTGCGCACCTATATATATAAGCATAATAATTCAGAATTTGTTTCATGTTCTTCCTATAATTTAACAACAAGTTTCCACGCCTATTAACCCTTGTACCCATTCTGTCTTCAAGGTTCTTTTCTAATTATCTTTCTGGTTGTTATACGGTTTTTCCCCTAGCTAACAGTGAAGAAATCCAAGGTCCACAACCCATCCAGTTTCGGTTTTCAGCTCATAAACATACCGTCATCACCGGTTTTTAACACATGCAATAGAATTAATTTATTATATTATTATTATTATTATTATTATTATTATTATTATTATTTAGCATTATACAAGGCCGAATCAGAGGAATGACTAAACAATTATCCTCCTAAGACATCCATTCCAGCCGAACAACAAGTGAAGGAATGACAGACAAAAATTTCATTTACTCCATATACATGCCACGGCCAAACAGTGAGGGGAAAAGAAGCTTTTGAAACTTTGCTAATTCACTAGTATGTACAAATGGCAATGCCGTTCACAAGACAGTAGCAGTGAGGATGAAATAACAGAAATATGACCCCCCCCCCAAGGTACACATTCATAGCTGAACAAAGAATAGTGATACTTAGAGTTCGACTCACCTCCTTGTGCGTTCTCATGATCACTGCTCGGTTCAAAAGGGTAGCAGCAAAAGAACGAATAACATTTTTCTTTTTCCTAATCTCCAAGAGCTCGAATTCTGATGCATGCAAGGGAAAGGAAGGTTCTACCATAGCCCTTTATTTGTTGGTGTACGGCCGAAGAGAAGAGAGGAGACAAGAGGGTAATGAAGCTGCCACACCTCCTTAAACTTCACAGTTTCAAGTTCTTGTTGCTAAATGTGGTTCGGCCAACTAGAAAAGAGAAGATGAAATGCTAGACAATTTGTTCCCTGCCCAAGGAGCTCACGGTTTAAAACTGACTTAGAGAGATAAGGATTACCACAAATAGATTTTGTTCCCTAAGACTTATGTGTCAGCCGAAACAGTGAGGAGTGGAAAAGAAGTAAGAAGCTCAACTTACAGGCTCACATGCGCACCTAAGACCACAACCAAGCAAGGAGCACTCCCATCACTTTCCTCCTAGACTGGGATGGACAGTGTACGAAGAAGGCAGAAAACAAGGTTGGGTTTGGTTCCAAACTTCATGGTGTTGGTCCACGGCTGAACAAGAAAGGGGGAAGAAATTCGTTTGGCTTCACGCTCCTTGATTTCTGCATGCAGGGCCGAACAAAGAGAGAAGAGAGTAGTCTCCTACTTGGCTGCTACATGGCTTCACGCATGTGTACAAAACTCTCAAACCCTCTAGAAGACAGTGCTCACCAGGAGAAACAGCCCATGCCCTTCCTATGCTCCATGTTTCGTGCTTGGGATAACATGAAAAGAGAAGAAACTAGATTAAAATCAGAACATATGTAAGCGAGGGGAGGAGAACCCAATCAGAAAGGCCTCAAAATGTGCTGGACAAGGAAGGAGCAAATACCTCACCTCCTTAAAGGAGGGCCTTTGACCGAACAGGAGGAGAAGGTATTGGATGTATGCTGAGATTTCACTCTGCATGCAGTGGACATCTATGACAAATCGGATGAACGAAGAGGAGGCATGGAATTAAGGAAAATTCCGCACTGCTTGCTCAAGGATACACAACCGTATTAGAGGGAAAGGATGAGTGGCTCGATATCTTGTTGCCTCTTTAAGTGCCTACGATACAGAGAAAGATGAAGATGAAACAGATACACCCTTAACTCTCCTTGAAAATTCTCCTTGAGGTTGCGGTTGAGGAGGTGAATGGCAAGCTAGTGTGCAGTCTCCTTGGCTGCTGCATTTGGCCGCCCAGCGAGTGGAGAAGATGGAAGTTAGCATGCTGGTCCTTCTCCAGTGGGCATCACGGTTTAGAGAAATAAGAGGAAGAGTGGAACTTGCAATACTTCTGCCTCCTCTCAAGGTGCCTACGGCCATGAAGGACAACAGAAAAAGGTAGTGGGTTATATTTCCCTTGAGCTGCTTGGATGACAATGCGCAGGAGTTGGTCTTTCTTTGACACAAGGAGAAGTGCAGACTTAGGGAAGGAAGAGGCTCGGCTGAACACAAAGGAGGGGAGAAGGAAAATATGTTAAAGCGGTTTGTCCCATTCCATGGAAGCACTGTTAGTGAGATAGAATTGGAAAGGAGGTATGAACCTAGTCTTCCTTGGCTAACGGTCTGCGGTTGCAATGAGAGGGGAAGAAGCTTTGAGTCAAGAGAGGATCCTGGCTTCTAAGTAAAGAGGGAGGAAGCATCCACATGTTCCAAGGGTGTTGCAAGGTGGCGCACATGCAAGAGGTAGGGAGGGAAGGTGGCGGTCATGCAGAAAGGAGGAGAGACATCTGGTGTGACACAAGAGGTGCATGCTTGAAGGCTGATCGGTCACCCGCACTTCAGATGGCTTTCTCTAGTTCTGTACGCAAATGATGAGGGGCAAAGCAGATTGCAGTCTGCTTCAAGGTCAGAACACGCGCACAGGGACCAAGGGGTTCAGCTTTCTACCTAATCAAATGGAGTCCATGACCATACAAGGACCTGGCCGCGGCTTGAAGTGTGAAATTTCCAGTATCCCCAAGTTGCAAGGTGGCGTTCATGCAATGAGATGGTGAGGACAGGTGTCGAGCATGTAGATAGTAAGGAGGGTTAGGTGTCACGCATACAATTAGTCACATATTTATTACAGACTCTCAAATAAATTTTAGTAGTGTTATGCTTTCCTTGTATTTTAATTTAGTTATTCCTATACTCTTAACTAGGATCTCACATGCATAAAAGAGGTACTCATATTCCAAGGCAGTATTCATGATCTTCAAATCAAGATAACTATATTTCTTAATTACGTGGGATGTTACACTCTCTCCAACAAATTTTGAAGTTTGTCCCCAAACTTCATCTTACTATTCCAGGACCTGTCTAAGTTTACCGCTTAACCCTGATACAACAATTTCCTAAATTCTCTTTTTTTTTTTTTTTTTTTTTTTACACAAGTAAGATGGACACGAAAACCTTACTAAACCCAAAAATTTCAGCTATAAAAAAAACGGTTATAGGCTCACTGTTTTAGGGCATAATTAATAGACCACTAAACAAATTCCATTTGCAAAATACTTCTTTATTTCATAACTTTTATTTATTGATACTAGCATAAGTCTAAGTGATAATCCATCTAATCACCCAATTCAGGATTTTAACAAATTAAATAAAACATACAATAGGCAATGGCTTCTCACAATCTCTTTATTATCCCTTACCCTTCATGTCACACTATACTATTTAGTCTACTGATCAAGAATTTAAAGGTTTTCACACAAATGCAATCAATTAACAGCTTACATCCAAATTCTTAAGAATACAGGGATTCCACTAAATAGTATTACCTCCTACTACCTGTACCATTATTAGGTTAATTATCTAAAATTTCTAATCACAACTGTTTCTCCGGCACAATGCACAAGTTACCATTTAGAAGTGCCATTATCTCCTACCAAATCAGTGTCAAAGACTCGGATTCATTTACTAACCGATCACATCACATACTTGCTTTATATCCAGACTCCTATATTGATCATTTTACTCAATAGTATCACATGCATAATTCTATACCTATAAGAATTCAGGAATTTAAGCAAGTAAAACAAAACACATTCCATTTTAAATTTTACACAAGAAGAATCTTCCTAAAACCATAAAACTTCTATCCTACCTTTCATACCTATCACTTTCAAATCATAGACACATATTACAATTTGAAACAGACACCAAACACAACCCACCAAATAGACCAAGTGTTCATAAATCAAGTTCACATTGGTCCCATTCAAAATTCTAGTTACAGTTCATTCTGCAGAAAAAAAAAAACAAGTAGAAATTACATCACAAGATCTCATGCCTGCAAACACCAAGTCTCAAGTTCTTTAAACAAATGGTTAATCACCTTCAAGCAAGCAGTAGTACATCTAGTCAATAAGAACATAGCCCTAGTTTATCATGCAGTACACTAAACAATTCGCAAACTTTTAAGCCTAGGGTCCATACAGCGTATTTAAATTGCATATTGAGAGGCATATCAACTAAGCAACAATTTATACAAGATCATGATGTCCAAGCTAACTTCAACTCTTACATTAGGCGCTCGGTTCTTATATTAAATGTTCAAGAAACCATGTAGGTACAACAAAATGTCGCATTAACGTTAAATAGTATGGCATATACAAAACAGATGAGACCAGAAGGTAAAAGAGGTTCATATTAGTATTAGATTTAAAGTTTGAACACACATGCAGCCTAATCAAAACAATAAACTTAAAAAGAGTTTTCTTTCCTGCTCAAACATAGTGCAGTATAATGAGGAATAATGCACATCACTTGATTATTCATTTTATGACAAAAACCAAAAGTGCAAAACAATCTTGAACAACGTATATACCAGGTACAGAGTTTCTAATTTAACATACCTTCCTTCAGTTCACTTTAACTAATCAAGGAGACCAAGTGTAATTCTGACATTACTTTAACAGTACATATACATAAAACAATTTTTAATCACTGATTGAGCATCATGCAATGTTCAGCAATTTTAGTTATAATTTCATGCAGCAGGAAAATCGAATCATGCAGCTAAAACTCACATGTGACCGATGTTAAATGTGGGTAACCAATATATTCATTAGATGTGGCAATCAATGCTTATATACAATCAACTTTCAAGAGCCCAATTATGTCATCAATGTGATACCTCCATACTTGCACACTAGAGTTTTATAAAGCGTCAGTTAGAACCCTTTTTATGCTTACTCAGGTGTCAATTCAATTAGTCAACATGAATAGAAAAATCAATTGAGGTGTAGCTATTGTAATCATAACTTACCTGTTCAGTTCACCATGGTGTAAATTCAATTTAAAGTACCAATCCAACAAAACATGAACATGCCAACACTTTATGGGATAACATGGTATCTGTGCAACATGAAAATTCTGTATGTTCCATTCATGTGAATTAATATAAAGAAAGACTCAAAATTCTTACCACCCAGAAATAAATCTTCACACAGTCAACACACATTTATACAACATCTTTAACATTTATTATATGCCTCATAGTAATCAAGAAAAGGAGTATATATAAGTGTGTCAATCAATAACTCATAACAATATAAAATAAAATCCCGTTTTTAGCATTAAGGTTTCATACACTATAATGTAAAAATCTAAACTGGCAAGTTTAACAGTCATCACATAATCCCGTTACTACGATCTGACCCCTTACGTAATAAGTACATAATAGAATTATTAAG
>JAVKPL010009671.1:0-37747 GCA_032173675.1 Gastrolobium villosum
TTTAATTATTTTTTTAACGGCACACCAAATAACTATAAAAATAACTAAGAAAATTAAAAGAGTTACAATATCTCCCCTGATAGAAGAATTGCAGTTATAAGGTGCAAGCCTACCATTCCCAGATTTAGAGCATTGTTGTCCTCAGCAATAATTAAACCCCAAGAAGGATGAAAATCCTGCACAATAGAACAAATAGTGGCATATAGAAGAAACTATAATGCACACATTAAAACATCAGAGAAAAATATACCAACACAAAATAACTTAAAAATACGAAACAAAAAAATAAACTAATATACAATATCTCCATCAGCAAGGAGATAAGATCAGCCCTCCATGTCATCCTCCTCAGCAGTGTGGGATGACTCAGCAAATGAAGGGTCCGGTGGTACTGGATGCCTTGGTTTATGAGACCACCATTCCCAGATTTGGTCCAAACCATGGATCCAAGTTAAGAACTCTTTGAAACTTTGATTTTTCCGAGAGATAGAGTCTCGGTGTCTCTTGTCAAATTTCAGCTCCCGGTATCTCTTCCAACTTGTATCAAAGAATCTCACCACTTCTTTTCTCCTTGCCTTCTTCTTTGTAGGATTACGCCTCTTTTGAAGCGTACTTACCTCTTTGACATCATCTTTTAAATTTTGAGGAAGATCCTTCACTTCCACTTTTGGGGTTCCATCTTCTTTGACATCAACTTTTAGATTTTGAGGAACCTCAACCGCTACATCTTTTTCTTCCTTAAAGACTTCAAGACTAAAACAATTGTCCTTATGAGAAGACTGTTTTAAAGAATCAAAGACATGAATAGTAACAGTCTCATCATTCATTCTTAGCTCTAGCTTCCCGCTTTCCACATCAATTAGTGCACGAGATGTAGCTAAGAAAGGTCTACCCAGCAAAAGCGGCATTTCAGCTCCTCCTTCCATATCCAATACTACAAAATCAGCAGGGAAGATGAACTTGTCTACCTTCACAAGAACATCTTCTATTATTCCACTAGGCTTTCTTACAGACTTATCAGCGAGTTGAAGAGATGCCAAAGTGGGTTTCAAATCAGTAATCCCCAGAGATTTACAAACAGACAAGGGCATTAGATTTATACTTGCCCCAAGATCACACAAGGCTCTACCAAATTTGGTGTTCCCAATTTCAATAGGAATATTGAAGCTCCCTGGATCATGACGCTTAGGCGGGAACTTCTTCGTAATAATAGCACTACACTCCTCAGTGAGTGTCACCGTTTGGCATTCCTGCAACTTGTGCTTTCTTGACAAGAGGTCCTTCATAAACTTGGCATAATTTGGCATGCCAGCCAAGGCTTCAGCAAAAGGGATATTTATATGCAATTTCTTGAAAATATCAAGAAATCTGCCATATTGTTGCTTTTGAGCATCCTTATTGAATCTGCCAGGATAAGGTGCCATGGCTCGCATTCAGGATTCAGCTCAAACTTCTTCTTTTCAGCAACAATAGGAGGCTCTTTTTCTTCACCTTTCTGAATAGGTATCTGTACATCAGAAGGAATCTCCTCTTCTTTTTCTGGCTCCTTAAGCTTTTCTGGAGCTCCTACCACCTTACCACTTCTAGTTGTGATAAACATACAATCCTCCTTGGAATTTTTAAATGTGTTACTAGAGGAAGTGCCTGGATTTTTATCAGCAACTTGCTTAGCCAGCTGGCCAACTTGATTCTCTAAATTCCTGATAGAAGCATTCATGTTTTTAGTGGTGGCCCTAGTCTCTTCCATGAAGGCATTGGAGTGTTGGGCCATTTGTCCAACTAACCTTTCCAAATCAGAAGGCTCCTTAGCTTGGACTGGTGGAGGCTGCAAGTAGTTGTTGGAATTGTAATCCAGTCCTGTGCCTTGAGTTCTCCTCTGAAAATTGTTATTTCCAGAAGGGAAATTCTGATTCCTAGGAATGTTTCTTGGTGGAGACCTTTGCTCGTACCATACTCCATTCACCTGCACTTGTTGAGGAGAGTGAGAAGATAACAAAGATGAGCATTCATTGGATTCATGCTCACCCTTGCAATATTCACAAACCACAGCTGCGGCTTGGATAGTGGAAAATTGCATCTTGTCCAGCCTTGAGGTCAAATTTGCTAGCTGTTGTGCTAACAGTTTATTCTCAGCCAGAACCACATCATTGTTATCCAGGTGTAGAATCCCTCTCTTAGGCTTGGCTGTCATATCTTCATTTTCATTGGCAGCCATTCTTTCTATTAACTTAAGAGTCTCATTTGCTCTCAAGGATTTGATGCTACCACCTGCTGCACCATTCAGCACCATCCGAACTTCAGGTTTACACCCATTGAAAAAAATTCGGACCTGATCACCATTGGTCATGGGGTAATGAGGACATCTCCTCATTAGATCCTTGAAGCGATTCCAGGCTGCACACATAGTTTCACCCTCAGCCTGGGTGAAATTGGTGATATCATTCACCATCTGGTTAAACCTCTCCATGGAAAAGAACTCAGCAAAGAATTTATTTGAGAGACTCTCCCATGATGGAGTACTTCTTGCTGGTTGCCTTTCCAACCAATTCAAAGCCTTCCCTTTAAGAGCAAAGGGAAACAGTCTCAGCCTGACTGCATCATTGGACACCTGGGGGTGCTTGGTTGAGTCACAGATCATCAGGAATCTGTCAATGAACCTGTGAGGATCTTCATTTTCCTCTCCGCCAAACTGAGCTCTCTCCACCAATTGAATATTGGAAGACTTAAGCTGCCAATTATTGTTACCAATATCAGGTTGAACAATGCTTGAGTTAGGCATATTAAAAGATGGAGTCAGAATAGTATCCATAAATGGATTGTCCACATCATCATTATTCCCAGCCATTGTTTGTGCTCCTTCAAACAGAATTCCTAACTCGTTGAATACAAGGTTCTTCCGAGCAAGTTTTCTGTTCCTCTTTTCTGCTCTAGTGATTTCCAAATTAAGTGGAAATTCTGGAATTGTACCTCACATACAACTCAAAAAATGAGATCAGTAGCACTGTTCAAATAAAAATAAAAATTAAAATAAAGAAAGAAAATATTCACAAATATTCACAAATCCAATCCTAAAGATCAAGAATATATGATATAAGATAAACCAATCCCCGGCAACGGCGCCAAAAACTTGATGCTCTCCGGCAAGTATACCGATCGCACAAGTAATAAAATGATAAGTAAAGTTCGTCTCCACAGGGATTGGGATCGAATATCAAATAAATTTTCTCTTAAGAAATGGAAGATTTCAAATAGGGTTTATGTGACAAATATTGTCAATTTGAGTAAAATTCAAATCTGAAAATAAAAGCACTTATTTTTGTGTTTTTAGATTGAAAAATAAAACAATAAAATTGAAAATTAATTTGTAGAAAAATATGAGAAAAGCATTGTAGCCAGGGTTCATTCACCAAATGATTCCCGCTTTTTACTCCGGATTGATTTACAATAATCATTTATATAATCACTCACATAAATTATCATCTAAAAAGATTTAGTAGTTAACCCTCAATTCCTTGCAGGGTTAACCCTTTAATCCCATGAGAAACCCCAATTCCTTGCAATGTTTCTCATGGGATCAAGCAATGGGCGCGATAATTTAAGCATCTGCAATCGCATACACGTCTATTCCTAGCACGTATACAGATTGTTATCTTACCCCCTTTCCAGATCAAAACCCCAATATTCCTATCTAGGGTTTTGATCCTCAGAATATCCCCAACTATCAGATTGATCAACTCTAACAAAGGGAATATAAAATCCGCACAGAGTAAAGATAAAGATAATTATATAAATTAAAAACCACAAATCAATCCTTCATGTCAAGGGTTCACATATGGATCGTGACCCTGACTACAATAAAAAGATCTAGCCAATCAACATACTGATTGCTTATCTAAAATTCAACATAAAATTAAAACAAGAGATAAAGAAATACTAGAAGGAGATGAAGAACGAAGAACGACTCCAGTGCCCTTCTCCTCCAATCTCCAGATCTGCCTCTTTTGTTTCTTCCTCAGTCTCACAATTTTCAGAATTTTTGGAAGTGTCAGTCTGCTGACCTAATTACATAAAAGTTCCTTTTATATTATTTTCTTCTTGTTCCAAAAATGCCCCTCAGAAACACGGAGATCCGTCCCGTAAACCGGCGCAGGTTTAGCGCAAGTCGGCGCCACGCTACTGCCAGAATTGAAAAACCGGAACAAATTCCTCACAAAGTGGCGCTAGTTGGCGCCATTTTGGCGCCACTAGGCGCCACCAAAAGTCACACAAAAACATGGCGCTAGTAGGCTTCAATTTGGCGCTACTTGGCATGGAAATGGCGCCAAGTAGCGCCACTTTACTGACATTTCTTTTGATTTTCCAAAATCCTGCGCCGGTTGGCGCCATAGTGGTGCCAGTTAGCGCCACTTCCAAAGTATCGCTGTGCAGTTCGGAAACTGGCGCGAGTGTGCGCCAGTGTGGTGCCGGTCCGCGCCATGTTTCTGGAATTTATAGTGTGTTGCACCCGTGTAAAATTGCATTACAGGTTTTTTATAATTTTCACTTCTTTTCCCTGTAAAAATACAACTAAAAGGTGAATATTATTGACATAGAAAGAATCAATATAATTAGCAAATATGTATTTAAATTGCTCTCTTATAACTCAATTCTTGTCAATTTTAACACAGAAAAATCACACTTGCCAGAGGCACATCACCATAGGTCCATAGTATTGGCCCATAACTATTGTCCTTAACTTGATGCTTTACTAATCCTCGATTGACATGGTCCGTATTGGATTTAGGATGTATATCCTTCCAGCTGGGGTGTGTTGGAGTGTTAAGTTGCAAGTTTAACTTACATTTTGAACTGCTAGGTCCGAGGTCCGATACCTTTTTTTAAGGTTTAATTCGACAGGTTTTAATACATGAGGTTTTTTACTATCTTAGATTTCTTCCTTGAGGTTTGTTGAATTTTTTTTAGAGTATTCCATGGTAATTTTATAGTTCTCTATAAACTAATTCAGAGTTCGAGGTGGATTCACGATTAAAACTTTAAATCCCTTCCAAGGATAGTATTGGGGAAGATCAAATACATGCTCTCACCCCCCACCTACTTAGCTCTTATGCGCCAATTAAGTTATCATCATTTGTTAAAATGTTTGTTGATTTTTTTGGAAATGTGCCCTATTTAAGGTGTTTAGGAATTTTGATTTGTGTTTCCTGGCTTAGTCACAAGATATAACCCAGTTGACAAAATCTTAGGGGCATTTATCATTCTTACTAGTATATTTGAAGGCTATATAATATGAGGTACATTGGTTTGTCATTTTGTATCTTTATATTTGGGATAATTTTGAAAGTTGACCCTTATTTACAATATTCACAATATGTACCTTATTTAAGATTTGGAGTCCTTTTAGGTTTATATGAAGACATTTTGTTATTGATTATACATTTGATATGAGTCTTGCTTGTATTAGAAGACTGCCTAATGTGTACCCTAGTCGAGTGGAGATATGTTGGGCGTTTGGCATTAAAAGGCCAAATTGTCCAACCCAATAAGGAAAAGCTAGGGTTCCCATTTGAAGAAAAAGATCAGTAGCCATCTGAACATGAGCTAGTAGCATCTTAAAGTGCGAATGAGAGGGAAAACAACAAGATTTGGTTGAAAGAGAGCCAAGAGGCAACTCGTTTTTGCTGTAGAAGCATTCCATCTTTGATAACTCCTTAATTCATCGTTTGATTGAGTTGAAAAATTTTTAACAAGTTATTGGCTCATTGTTCTTCACATCTAACGGTGGATTTGTTGATTGGAGGTCTGTATCATTCCCAAAGATTCCAAATCCAAACTAGTTTTTCTGGAGGTCTCTGCAACATGCAATGGTATTTCGAGAGCCATATCTCTCAAATGAATTGTTGGATTGAGCTCACACTTTGATAGAAGATTGAAGACATCTTGTACTATATTTTGATTGTTTAGTTTTGTGATTGGAGGTTCCAAGAGAGTTTTGTGCAGCTGAGAATAAAGGAGGTCAATATTGTGCAGCTGAGAATAAAGGAGGTCAATATTCCTGTCCTGTTTCAGGTAGTGAGATTCAAAGAGGGAGATATCTTTGTTCAGAAATTGGATCATCCTAAAATTTGGTCTGTGTTTTCCTATCTTGTGATACTTTAATCCGACCGTTCAGAATTTTGATTTGAGTCTTTTGGTATTATATGTGAATTTCAGACAAAGACTGTGTTTGTTTGTACGTCAGATTTTTGGTACAACTTATTGTTGAGTTGTTTGTTGGTGCTCTTGCTGATTGTAATTGTTGTTGGAACCCTTGTAATCTCACTTTGTTGATAGTGAAGAATTTGGGTGGATTCCAAAATTGGTCTCGCGATTTTTACTCCTCACATTGAGAAGGTTTTCCACGTTAAACAAATGCTTTGTGTTGCTTAGCGTTAGTGGTTAGTATTGCATAGTTGTTATTGGAACATCTATTTTTACTTATGGTAGACCATTCTTAATGGAAGGGGAAATTGGAGTTGATTTCCCAACATGATACCCCTTGGAATTACGCTTTTTAAGTCAATATTCCAAACAACATGTTTGGTAATATTTTGGTCTACCAAACAACTTTTTTTAACATTTTTGAAAAACTCACATTCCCATCATATTCCAGCGAATCGTGATTCCAGAATAAAATTTTTGTTTCCTCTACCAAACACTGCCTAATTCTCACAGGGATCCTAAACTTTCCCCGTTTAACTTGAATTCATCGCTCTCCTCCAAGAATGCAAATCCTAAACGCAATATATTGAGATCATCTCCTATACAGTGGCGAAGCCACTTTGATGCTAGCCAGTGCCTTGGCACTGGCTTGGTTTTCAAAACTGAACGACATTCCATGTAATCCAGGTAGGGGTTAAGCGAGAGAAAATTTCCTGGCACTGGCTTTCTCAACCTCCACACATTCTCGAACCCAAACCCCAACCATCCCTCCCTCCTCAACCTCCTATGACCTCTCTCTATCCCTCAATTGACGTTGGTTGTTTGGGGTTAAGTGGATTATAAGTTCCGCTATATCGTAATTGCTAAGCTACCCTTGCATAAGTTTTCCTTACTGCATCGTGGTATTGTTATTGTTATCATATTTTTACATTCTTGTTGGTTGTTTGTAGCTTTTTAATTTGCTGGGGAAGGGCACTTTTTGTTATTTTGCATGGAGTATTCATATATCATGTGTCAAGTGTTTTATATTGTCCGTTTTTGTGGACATCTGTCATTTCTGTTCCGATGTCTTTAACAATGGCTCTGTTTTATCCGTGTCATGCATCAAGTATTTTTATTTTCTCAAATTTCTCTGTAAATATATTTTTGATTAATTAATTGTGAAAGAGCTGCTGAGCAAGTGGACAACTTAAGCATGATTCATTGTATATTTGACGAACTCCAATGTTTAAAATGAATAATCTTTCTTTCCTACTCTTTTAGACTTCTTTTCTTGTTCTCGTTCTCGCTCTACTTTCTCTTTTCTCCTTATTATACAGAGTGTAATTGACAAAATGTCTTATTCGGGCTATTCCCATATTTTTTTTGAGGGAAAAGTTCATCAAGGCCCCTGTAGTTTATTCCAGAATCACTTATGCTCCTGTGGTTTTTTTCTTATCACATATGCCCATGTGGTTTGTAAAAGGGTATGTTTTTTTATCACATATGCCCATGTGATTTTTAATTTTTTACAAAGCACAGGGGCATATGTGATAGAAAAAACCGCAGGGGCATAGATAATTTTGAAGCAAACCACAGGGGCATTGGTGAACTTTTCCCTTTTTTAATCAAAGTATGAATATAAAGTAAGAAAATGAGAGAAAATGAGTATTGGAGAAAGAAAAAGTTGTTTACAAAATGAATATTAAAAAAAATTATGTATTAAAAAAAATTGACACTAGCAAAACATTTGTCGTGCCTCCGCCACTGCTCCTATAATAAATGACAAGAACATGAATTAATAAAGTGGTATAAAAAAGGATGCCCACATCGCTAGATACACATTATTTCTCTAATTCTCTCATTTTTTTCTTACATTTTTTAACTTAAGTTATGTAACATCTCCGTCTCGAGCCGGTTCAATTAACATACATATGATACAAATAGAAATAACGGAACACTTAACTTATGAAAATACGAGCTAACTTTTTCTTTTTATAGTTTAATTCTTATTCGGTGGAGACGAAAATCGGGCAGAGTAATCTCTGTAAATCGGACAACTGGGGATTTTCCAATCTCACTCTCAAGAGTTCCTGATAGACAGTTTATACAGCATATTAATTCAGAAGTACCAGACATCCCAATACATTCATATACCCATCCATGGGCGCATGCATAACTTGGCTTCATGCCACTAATCTAACAGCATGCAATCCAATACGTAAACATAACTGAATACTACATAGTCATATCATCATGCCTGAATACACAAATGTACATGCATCAAACTGAACAACATGTACAAAACATATACAAACCATACACGAAGTAAAGGATCAAACATCATGATCCACAAAAAGCTGAAATACTAAATACATCAATACACTCCAAAAGGGTAGTAGCCTACAGCTACTCAAAATCTGGTCCGTCCAACTGCCTTAACCACGGGTAGTGTCCCTGCCTAGTGAGGGCTCACCGGGGATCTGAGAACTTGAAATGATGTCCCCAAAGAGGGGTGGATAACAAATCTCAATAAGCTCCTGGTTTATAGAGAACTCTCCATACCCCTGGGCTCACTCCTGCATGAAAGTCAGATACAGAGTATACAAATGCACATATAAAAGATATCAAAACAGAACAAAGCATATATCCATATCTTATTAGAGGCGTGCGCCGTCATTTCCAAGGGAGGACCCCAAGCGAAACTAGAACTGTCAGAGGTGTACATCGTCAATCTCAGGGAAACCCCAAGAAGACATCAGTGTACCATCATACATCAATACAAAAATCATATCATAACAAGTCATATCATGTTATCAAATAACTCTATATGAATGCATCTATACAAAGTATCAAAACAACAGTCATACAATCCAACCATAGTTCATTAACCATGGTGGAAGAACTCAAGCAAGGAAAAGACTCCTTAAACACAGAGCTTACCTCTTGAAGCTTTACCAATACGCTTACTTGTGGCACAAGTTACTTATATTGCTTCAATAAGATTCCGATCCTTTTTAGTCCCTAGGCACACCTAGAGAAGAATCCACAACAAAATCAATAAAATGATCCAATGCCATGTTTCTTACATAAGACATACATTTTATCATTTACTTTCGTTTCTTTACGTTTTTGCCAATCATATACCAGTACACAAGTCAAGACCATTTTATAATCGTTAATGTTCCCTAAATTAACTAAGTACTCACAAGAGAATTTCCAACCTATTTCAAGCCATTTTTTTCTATAAGGTCGTGGGTACACATAAAGGGAACTATTTCAACAATTTTTAAGTTATTACAATTCTTTAACTCATCCATTTTATACCTTGGAAAACTACTCATTTTATTAAAATAAAATGTAACAAAACTACCCCTAAACCACCTTCAATGGCCGAAATCCAAGGGGAGAAACCAAGATTTTTCTCTTCTTTTTCATTTCATTTATTCACTTAATTTAACAACTACACATACATAATATATATATATATATATATATAGATATATATATATATATATATATATATATAATATATATATCCACCAAGTTCCAATTGAATTTTGGAATATCATTCCCCTCAAAGACCCACAAGGCCGAAACATAGAGGTATGTTCCATAGGATTTTTCCACCTTGGCATTCTCACTAATTCATCAAATTTCCACTTAATTCCAACACATTAAACCTTCCCAATACATAAGATGAAATTTTGCACAATAAACCCTAATTACTATATGAAGGCCGAATCATAAGGAGCCTACACCATGGATTTTTTTTTCAATTTTACACATGCACAAATGCTCATTTAACATCCCTATATCCAAAGCATCCATAATACATCATCAATTCAAGTTTTAAACTAATTTATTTCCCACCCAAAACATGCTCATAAATTTCATGTCTTAAATCATCAAAATAAAACCATGGAAATAGAGGTTTATTACCTCTAATCACTTGTACAAAGCCTAGAGAGCAACCTCCAAGCAAAGCTCCATCAAAAACTCAATTTTCCACCCTTGATGAATAGTAACTCGAAAAGGGAAAAGGGAAGAACTCCTCACACAAGAAACTATAGCTCAAATTGATCTGTGAAATGGATTCATTAGGTGGTTTACAATCAATTTCATGTAGTGGACTTTGTGATTTGGTTGAAGATTGAAGGAGAATCAAAGGAAACAAAAACCAAACCCTAACCCCCCTCCATGAGAGCAGCTCGGCTTTTGAAGAGAGAGAAGAAGGTGAAGCTGATGTGAATAGTGAATTTTAAGTTACTTGGATCTATTTGTATAGGCGGCCTCTTTTACCGGTTGTTTTTCTATCGCGTATTTTTACTCAAACTGACCCGGAACTAACTTAAAGCTACGGACAATTTTTATTTTTCTGAACTCATTTACATTAATTTTTATTTCCTAAGGAACAATATTCATAATTCACAGTAGGGTTTCTGCACCATTTTTGACGAAATGCACTGTGAATCACTAAGTGTACGTCGTTTACTTACGAAACTTAAAACTTATGAACTTATCATTCTTGGGCCTATTATGACTTGTATGGCATATATTGGACTTTCTTATTCTTATTTCATCAATTATTTATTTCTGGACTCTACCGGTTGCTTAAACAGCAGTACAAAATACTCGGTTGAAAAACACTATTCACGAGATTTTCACGGAAAGTGCCAGACTATACAATTTTTCGTTCTGAACTCATATTTGGGGTCAGAATTATCAATTTATGTCTCTAAAATCATTTTACTTATTTTAGCTCTACCGGTTGATTCACAAGAATGCAAATCATCCGACAGAACGCACTGTTCATAACCTAGTCATGATTATAGTCAAAATACTCGAAATCACGCTCTCAATCTAATTATAGCATTTAAATCCTTAAATTAAATCTCTAATTAAGATTTACGAGTTAGGGTCATTATAAGTTACACCACCCCTCACTTCACCGAAACAACTATATGTTGTGTCCACAAGACTCCACAATTATTACAAGAGGCAAGTATCTGGAATCTCATCAATTTAGGTCGTTTAAAGATGTAATCTTGATTACAGTTCCAAAATTCATGTCCATAGAAAAAATGGCCGTTGGAAGGCTTTTTCGCCTTTAGCACCTAATCGTACATATAAAAAGAGAGTTTTTTTACTTGCAGAGTGAAAAATACTGTGAGAAACAAAATAAAAATATTGTCATAACATGAAGTTTGAATCTTATGACATGTGATCTAGGCCTACAAGCAGGATTGCATGGCCCATAATGGATAATATCCAACGAGGGAAAAAAAAGAAGAAAACTGAAAGTATACCAGTACACGATGTCTGTTCTATTTAGAAATGGAAGAGTGTGTATCATTTTAAAGTAGGTAAAATTATGTCATTTTAAGTGATCGAAAAAGATAGATAAAAGAGATAAGAGAATGGAAAAAAAAATATAATTGTGTGGGTCCCACCTATTTGTGAGAGTGAAATGACATAAATTGTGTCATTTAATGACAAACACTTTTCCCATTTAGAAAATAGGGAAAAGATTCACCAATGTCTATGTGGTTTTTTTATCACATATGCCCTTGTGGTTTGTAAAAGCGTATATTTTTTTATCACATATGCCCATGTGATTTTTTACTTTTTACAAACAACAGTGGCATATGTGATAAAAAATAAATCACAAGGACATAAGTGATTGAGCATTGACGAACTTTTTCCTAGAAAATACTAAACTCTAATAATAATAAATAAATAACTCAACCTTATTGGTTTGATTGAGAAATTAGTTTTACATAAATGCGATACAAATTCCGTTTAAGCAAAGTTTATGGTTATCTATGTGAATGGAAAAAAAAAAAATTACGAGAACTAGCCTCATCATGATCTGAATGTGTTCCCGATTCAAATAAAATTGACTCTCATGAACAATACATATAATTTATCTAAAAAATGCATATACACATACAGATACATAAACTCGTGCATGGACCTAAAACACAATCCAAAATCAAATCTAACTACCAAAAAAAAATAAAAATCAAATCTAAATAAAACTGCATGGACAGTGGTCCATTTATCATATGGAGACCTTCCAAGTTGTATTAGAAATATATCACATGATGGGGCCAGCCCAGCAAACTATTTAGCATAAATTAGTACTAATGAAAAAAAAATTCTAACATCAATAATGTAGTTGCAATAAATATCTTTAACGAGTTCTGCGTGAGTTTTATTTTAATTAAATTACAACAATACTTCCCAGTCAACCAATGTTACCAAATGAAGTAATCTCTTTGATGACATTGTTCTGTTGATTATTAGGTATAATGGTCTATATAAACTTTAAGGCTTGTCTAACGTAAGTCCAATATATTTAATAAAATAAAATAAATTCAGTTTAAAAATATTAATTTAAAAACGTAAAAAATATCTAGTTTTAAAAGGCTTGTGTTATACAGATGTAAGCTAATTATATCAGAGTATTTATTTTAAATAAAATAAATAAAATAATTATTTAGATAATACTAATTAATATAAATATTATATTCTACATAAGACTAAGTCTATTTAGCCCTTGCATCATGGTAATATGTTAGACTAAATTTAAAATATCTTATATAAATTTGACTTATTTATATGTTTAACCTAAAGTTTGAACTAACCTATTTACACCATTAACTTTACGGATACACTAGTCATAGCACCAGCTTTGACAGATCTATAATTTAATTTGTATGAAGCCTATAAGTGAGAACAAACTAAAAATATTCTACTTAAAACTAACTTATTTAGCTCAAATCATGGCATAATCTAATCTATCTACACGCTAAATGTCGTGATATGGGATAGACACAGTTACGGTGTAGCGCAGGTTTTGGCTTCTTTATAGGGGCATTTGGTAGAGTAATTTTTTTTTTTTTCAAGAATCATGATTTTCAGGAATATGTTGGAAAATGTATGGTTTTTTGTTGTTGTTGTTAGGGTCCATTTGATTGTGTTTTGATTTTTTTGTTCTTAAAACTGTTTTGTAAAATAGTTATAAAAATAAGATTTTTTTTATATTTTTTATTTTGGAAGTTAAAAATAAAAATAGAAAAAAAAATCAAAACATATTTTCTAAATTTGATTCTAAAAATAAAAAAATATATAATTTTTAAAATTTCTTTTACAAAATATGTTTTACCAAACGGTTTTATTTTTTGTTTTTTTACTCTGAAAACAGAAACATTGTTTAAAAAAAAAGTTATCAAACAAAGCTATAAAATTTTCGAAGATATTACTAAAAAATTATTTGATAGGCTAAACTATTACTAAAAATGTGGATCAAATTTTTTAATTTTATATTTGATTAATTGTTAAATATTGTTAAGTATATGGGTCCTTTTATGAAGCTAACCTCTATCAATAAGCAAGAGATAACCACCATCCTGTCTTTTCAATCACGATAAAAAAAAACAAAAATACAAAATTGAGTTTTCTACAAGGAAAATATAGATCTTCCAGACTTCTCAGCAATATTAATAAAACTAATTTACTCCGAAAACTGATAAATCGGTCATATAATTAATTCGGGTGAGCAATGGATTAGCCGGGCATCAAAATCGGTGCAACCCGACCAATTTTCACAAAATTAGGTAACTTGGTCGATTAGCCGGTGATCCGGCTCGATCCAAAAAAAAATAAAAAAAATCAAAAAAAATGTTTCAAATTTTTTTTATGATTGACGTATTTGAATCTTTTTTGCTTATTGACTTGTATATGTTATATATCTTTAACACTAATATTATCTCAGTTATGTACTATGCAAAAACTTTTGATTTGATTTAAAATTAGAGATGTCGTTTATGGAGACTGAAACTCGTATTACGATTATTATATTTTTGTTTGATCCTTATTGAATAATAATATGTGCTTTAATGTTTTTTATATTAAAATATTTGAATTTTATTTTTAGATATTTAAATATGTTTATAATTTTTTAATATAAATTATAAATTAGATATAATAATTGGGTCTTTAACCAATATTTCTCTCTCTTCCCCATGCTTCGGTTACGCTGGCAAATGGCAAGAACAGTGCAGTGATTAGCTTCCAATGAAATGAAAACCACATGCCGTGTCTCGTTCAATGAAGAAGATCCAGTTTCAATAAAAAGAAGATCAGAAAACATGTTATTCATTTGGGTCCACATAACTATAATTAACTAAATCAATAATAACAATAATTAATATTATGATTTTGTGACTTTTAGGCTTTGATTAATGGAATTAATATTGGTAAGAAATAAAATTACTTTTTACATATGCATAAAAGTATATGGGTCATATAAAGAGAAAATAAATAAATAAACCCCATGATTACCAAAAATAAAAAATAAATAAACCCCATACACTTATATATATATATATATATATATATATATATATAAACATCTATCTTTTTAAAATATATAAGTTTAAATTTTTTTAGATCCTAACCGTTGATTTCCGTCCATCAACGGTCATAATCTATTGGGTCAAAATTAATAGAACAAATTTATTATTAATTAATTAATAATTTTGATCCAATAAATTGTAATCATTGATGGAAGAAAATCAACAGTTAGGATCTAAAAAGATATAAGCTTATATCCTTTAAATATTTAAAAGGATATATATATATATATATATATATATATATATATATATATATATAATTAGGGTTTTATAATTCTCATGTTGAATGAGAATTAAAATCTACGTCGTTTTGATTAATGAATGGTGTTTATAATTTTAGGTGAAACATGAAGGGTGTTTTTGTAATTTTATTTATTTTTATATCATATCCATTTTACTGAAATACCCTTCAAGAAAAATTACATAAACACTCTTAATTAATTAAAACGACGTAGTTTTGGAGCTAATGGAGATCAACACTATATATATATATATATATATATATCATAAAACATAAAATACTTATCGGTTGATTAATAATGTAAAAAGTTTGATGAAAAAATTGAATTCTAATATTAAATGAAAATTTATAAAACCCAGGAAATTATCTCATAAAAGATAAAATACTTATCGGTTGATTAATAATGTAAAAAGTTTATGCAAATATAGTGAGATCTTTTTGAGAACAATAGGGGCCCAGGTACCTCTGTCTTTCAAAAATGTGTATATAGGTTTTTGAAATTATACCAATATCTGATTTTGTGGGCCCATGAGCACATGCTATTGTTTATTCTTTCTTTCCTCCTCTATCCACTTCTCCATTCGTCATTGAAAATTCACAGGTACCCTAATTCTCTCTTTAATTTTCTGGCACAATCTAAATTGTTTTAAAGAAGTTTACTTATGATCAAATTGATGATTAACGGCGTTAAAAGATTAGTTTTAAGTTTCAACTAAAATTTTCTTTCTTTTAAGGCAATGACAAAAAACTCATTTAAATAAAGTTTATATAAACATAATGCTTATTTGAACAATTATACTTACTACCACTAAATAACTAGCTAACAATGTAATTATACTAATTATTAATTCATATAAAAATATGTGAATTAATAAGTTTCCATCTATAAACATGATTAAAAATTGCTAAGATCCTTAATTATAAATTCATTTTATTCTTATCTTTTAGAATTAGTTCATCTTTTGTAAAATTAATTTAAGAGAAAAAATTTAACTAAAAAGTTTTAGAATTTTAAAATATCAAAATACATTATTCGAAAAGCATATTGTTAAAAATCAAATTGATCTCTAAAAGAGAAAATACTTTTTCTCGACCTTTTTTTTTTTCCTGTAACTAAAAAAAAATTGTGAAATTTTCCCTAAAATTATCAAAAAGGGTCACTTTAGTCTTTATGTCAATTGTATTAATAATATATACTCCTTTACTAAATCTCATTATAATTATTATTTTTTTCTTTTCTTTAGTTTTTCATTTTTTTACTTCATCTGATATTGAAATATATATATATATATATATATTTTAGTTAATTCAACCCTAATATTTCTTTTAGACGAGTTAACTCCCTCCAATATTTCCACAAACTTTAACTTTTTGAGTCAGTTATGAGATTAATTTGAAATTAAGACAAATTAGAGATAAAAATTAAACCTCTCCCAAAAGTGAGATATGAAAGAATCGAACAAAAGTCCTTTTCTTTCTATTTACTCATTTTTCTTATTACCAAATTTACCATATTGAAATACTTTTACACAACATGTTTATGTAAATAACATAACTCTCGCCCAAATGGAATCAGTAAATCACATATGATTTTGGAATCAGCTGAATGCATAACAACATGCCATGTTTTGCCTCTCCTCATAATTGCGACCCAAAATAAAAGGGAAAAATTGCTACCGTCAAAGACGTAACTAGGCAGATAAGAGCAACACTGCAAAGGAATAGCGAATAAGGGATAATAAAAAATGATGAAAAATATAACCACCGACATCATAAAATAAAACAAACATTTTCAACAAAAAAAAAAAGAAAGAAAGAAAAGAACTGCAACGTTATATTTTTGACTTTTATCTAAGGGTTTATCATCTATCATTTAACATGATAACAAAAATTTTCCTATACATAACATTTTGTGGGGGTCCGCAACAAAAAAACTCTTACACGCAAAAAAAATCTCTGTAACATTACAGAGTCACTCTACGAAATAATTCTTATAAAACTATTTATCTTGTTGAGAAGGAATTGAAATTTGAAGTAAAAGTTTAATTGTTTAAACATGCCCACACCGCATGAATTGAGGAGAAAAAGGCGGTTATAAAAAACATAACTTTAATGAAAAATAATGGGTCCCAATGGACTTTTACAACGTGATTTATGCTAAGTTCTGTCCATTATTACACCATTGGTTCTTTTGCACTTTCAAGTATAAAATCTAAGTGAAGCTCCATTCCCTTCTCTTCCATACTAAGCCCTGCTCTTCCAGAGCACCAAACCCTATTCACCCTCTGTTCTTTTAGCTTCAGTTTTGCAGTTAAAAAAATGGCAGCGACTCTTATAACTACACTCTGTTTGGCTTTGCTATTTGCTGCTTCAGCTTTTGCTGCTCTTCAGCCTAGAGTACCAGAAGGTGATGTTCATATATCTGAGACCCTTTTACTTATACATATTTTGGAATGTTATAAACACTAGATCTAATTTTATTCAGTCTATGCTACATTTTGCTTTTGTTATGGTGCTTGCTGTCCTTTTTACTTCAAACATGTTCTCTTGTTCTGCATTATCCACTCTCTCTCTCTCTCTCTCTCTCTCTCTCTCAGTTTCTGATAGTGGGCATCGTCTATGCTCAACCTGGTTTAGTTATAGAGTGTATTATACTTTAATGTGCTTGTTGGAGTGGCTTTATAGTTACCATTCTTTGTGGGTAACCTTTAGATCTGTCCATAATGTTGAACAGTGAGTGAGTAAAGAGAACGAGAGAGATCCTGTGCTTGGATCTGATTATCTACACTTAATAACACTATGGAATTAATCATTTTTAAGTTGTTAAAAGTGAAAGCTCCATTAATGATTTTATATTTCTTTAACACACTACACCCGTTATAAGAGCTCGTTGGGCTTGGAGATTGGATATCGGTGAAGATCAAACTCGTGATTATTTAGTCATAGAGGATCCGATACCATATAAAGAAATCATTTCGACTCAAAAACTAAAGTTGTTGCTTGGAGGTTGGATATCGGTGAAGATCAAACTCGTAATTATTTAGTCATAGAGGATCCGATACCATATAAAGAAATCATTTCGACTCAAAAACTAAAGTTGTTAAGGGAAGGTCTCATTAATGGTTTTATAATTATCTAACACACTGGTTATGAAGTTTTGTGACTCTCTCTATAATTTTTATCTTGACAGCTTACCTCCAAAATGGAAACTTTGAGGAGATGCCAAACCCGAGATACCTCGAGAAAACAAAACTCATTGGGAAATATGCTCTGCCCAAATGGGAAATCAATGGTCTGGTTGAGTATGTCTCTGGGGGTCCACAACCTGGAGGCATGTTTTTCCCAGTGACTCATGGAATACATGCTGTGAGGCTTGGCAATGAAGCCTCAATCTCGCAGACCATCAAGGTCAAATCTGGTCAAATGTATGCTCTAATTCTTGGGGCATCTAGGACTTGTGCACAAGATGAAGTTTTGAGAATCTCTGTGCCCCCACAGACTGGTGATGTTCCTTTGCAAACCCTTTATAACCTCAATGGTGATGTTATTGCTTGGGGATTCAAGGCCACTTCTGATGTTGCCAAAGTGACTTTCCACAATCCTGGAGTTCAAGAAGATCCAGCTTGTGGTCCACTTTTGGATGCCATTGCTATCAGAGAGTTCTACCCTCCGAGGCCTACAAGAGGTAAATGAAAGATATAGGAACCTATATATTTGATTTCGAGCCAATACTACTTGGATATATTATGGGAATCTTGCTTGACTTTGAATATATTTTTTGTTTTTATAATTTAATGGCAACATAGATTTTTCTGCAGTTTTAACATCTGAGTTGTTGGAATCCATGAATTAATCTGCTTGCTGAGTTTCTAGATGACAATTTTTTCCATGATCTATGGTTTCTCAATCAAGATGCTATCTCTTTTATGTAAAGAATCGTTTTCAATCCAAAAGTGAACAATTTATATAATGTATATAGTTCAAAATTGAATTCCCCACTTAGCATTTATTTTGGAGTTTTGCTATGCTTATATGAGTCTGCTGTCTGGAACTCTCATTTTCTGATAAAACCATTCTATGGTCTCTTGCAGTTAATTTGGTTAAAAATCCTGGATTTGAAGAGGGTCCATTCCCAATTTTCAACTCTACCAATGGTGTTCTGGTCCCTCCACAGCAGCAGGATTTCATGTCTCCACTCCCAGGTTGGATTGTTGAATCCCTCAAAGCTGTGAAGTTCATTGATTCAAAGCATTTCAATGTCCCATTTGGGCTGGGAGCAGTAGAGCTTGTGGCTGGAAGGGAAAGTGCCATTGCCCAAATCCTCAGAACAGTTACCGACAAAGTCTACAACATTACATTTTCTGTTGGAGATGCCAAAAATGGGTGCCATGGTTCGATGATGGTTGAAGCATTTGCCGCAAAAGATACCTTTAAAGTTCCCTACAAATCTGAAGGGAAGGGTAGTTTCAAGACTGTGAGTTTCAAGTTCAAAGCAATTGCACCCAGAACCAGACTCACATTCTACAGCTCCTTCTACCATACTAGAATTGATGATTATGGATCTCTTTGTGGCCCTGTTCTTGATCGAGTTATAGTGTTCCCTGTTGTTGCCTAAATATGATTTTCACCTTAATTGTAATACGTAGTAATGGAGATTTTTGCTAGTCACTTGAGCTTGTCCGTTGTATAATTGCATGAAGATGAAAGATATTATCCATTATTATTATTATTATTCAATCTTATGAATTAATCTCTCCTTCTTTTTCTTCTTTAACTTTTTTTTTTTTTTTTTAACTATCCTAATTTACTGCATGAATAAGTTCATTATTTTATTTTGCTCATTAAAAGTAGTTTTCCATGCCACATAGGTTTCCGTGCAAAACTAGACAAAAAAATCGTAATTTTAAAAAATTTAGAGGTTGAAATATAATTTCGAAAAGCATAAATATGTTAATATATTATTTTCGTATATTAAAAAAGGATTTATGTTTCTCATGTTATAGGCGATAAAATTATCATATATATATATATATATATATATATATATATATATATATATATATATATATATATATATATATATATATATATATATATAAAGGTGTGTGAGGCCTATATAGGTCATATGAAAAGAAAAAGGAATATGTTTATTATGTTGCATGACACAATGTCTCGTACAATACACAAAAAAGTGAATGAGACAAGAAAGAAAAAAAAAGTGTGTTGCATCCCCTTTTTTTGTGTTGCACGAGACAAAATTGTCTCTTACAACATGAGAAACATATTTCCTAAAGAGAAAAGAGAGAAAGAAAATATAGGTCACACACATTTTATTTGTGTGTAGAAGATAATTTTGTCTTCTGCAACATGAGATACACTAACCTATTAAAAAAAGAGGTTAACGTTTTTCCTTGAAATAGAAGATAAAGTTATCTCATGTAACATGTCGTTTTGGGGTTTGGAAAAAAAAAAAAAAAAAAAACTCCAGGTATTTTATAAAATTCATGATACAAAAGGAAAGTGAAATTATTAAAATACCTTGCATACTCCAAAACAACATTGTTTTGAGATTGTTGGAGATAATTTTATCTCGTGTTGCATGAGAAAAATTTTTCCCTTAAAATATTCAAGAAATATATTATAATAAGGTTATGATCATTTTACTCCAGTGTAAGTTACACTCTTAATCTTATCCGTTAATCTCACTTATATCTAAGGGCTCTAACTCTTACACCAGTGTAAGAATATCTCGCCTCTTATAATAATGAGAAATTATACTCTTATGTTACATAAGACTTCTCTCTCATTTTACACTCACATAAAAAGACGTGCCTTTCTTTTCTCTCTTTTTTCATTTTTTTAAAATTGGTGGGCCCCACTTAATTTATTTCACAACATGAGATAACTTCTCCCATACAATATGAGAGAAGTAAAACCCTATAATAATCTAGCTTATTGAAAAACTCATTTGCAAATACGAATAATAAGTAGAACGATGAGCTCTAGCGAAAACCCTAACAACAAGGCGAGGTCTGAGGAGGAAGATGATATTCTTATAGAGTACTAGGGGTACAAAAGGAGGCGACTCAAGTATCTCTCATACAAAAACTCTGGTACCACATCAGGAGGGGTGGATAGAGAGAACCCTTTTGGGAAAACTACTGGATGGTAGGAGGTGCTAATGAGACATAATGAAGAATACGAAAGTGGAGAGGATATTGAATCTATCATGGCTTCAGATGAGGAAGAGGAAGAGGAAATGCCTGATCATAATTGTGGGGAGAAGCAAGAAATCAGCTGTATGGTGTAGGAGGATTGTCTTTTAAAATTCACTTGTTCCAAGGGTCTAAAGAGGTGCATTAGGGGAGAGTGGAAGCAGGCTTTGATAGTCAAACTTAGGGGGAAAAGATAAGTGTCCAATTCATGAAGAAAAAGTTGGAAGTGTTGTGGAGTAAAAATGACCCTATAACTGTATTTGAAATTGGAAATGATTTTTTTGGCTGTTAAATTCTCCATGAAAGAAGACCCTTGGGAAGCACTGGATGGTGGGCCTTGGATTATCCTAGGTCATTATTTAGCCATTCAAAAGTGGCAACCCAACTTTTGCCCTTATGGTGAGGATATAACTATTGTTGCTGCATGGGTAAGGAAGCCTGACATTGCCTTGGAATACTAAAATAGCAGCATCCTAAAATGGATGGAAGAATAATCTGGATTGATAAAACCATGTCATTACATTCCATAGAGAGGTTTGTGTAACACTCATATGCACCCAATATATTAACAGTAATTATGGTTTTAAGCGCAACATAAATATTAGTAAATCAATAACAAACTAATCTTATTATGTTAGCTATATATGTAACTTAGTCAATTATTCTTTTCCATAAAAAGGACTAAACCTTTTGCTTTTCTCAAAGATGGAATTTAATCCCCTAGCTTGAAACAGAAACTAAAAACACAATAGAGTCCACAAGTCCTTCCATTGAAGAACAATCAAAATAAACACTCTTCTATTTTCAAATTAGGCATTGAACAACCCTTACTATTTTTAAAACTAGTATTTACTCTCTTTACCATTTAATTATAATATTTTATTATGTAAAAATAGACATCTAAAGCTTTTCAAAGACATATTATATGCTTCAATTGGTTTTGTACATCTTGAGTTATGCATGTTGCAAGCCATCTCTTCAAACCAGACTCCCAGAAACAGGATAGCAACTTCAAACTATAACTGAGATTATTCCACTTATCCAAAGGTCCTGATATTTTGTATAATTGTAGATCTCCGAGTTAGCTTTAATAGTTCAAGTCTCACTCAATTTGGAGCTCTCTAATTCAAATTATGCCAATTTTACTATAGGGGGTATAATTTGTCTTCGAGCGCATAAGCGTACTAAGACAGAACCCAAACCCCAATATTTCGCGTAGGAGCGCGCTTAAGCACTATCCACCAATGGAAAACACATTTTTCCCCTTGTTATAACAGCTCTCTTAGTTTCAAAACCAAGTTTTCTTCTCCCACCTAATTGACATTTTCTCATATAAAATGCATAAACCTAGCCATCCAAAAGCTAAACATGCAATATCCATAAATGGATTCATTAAATAAGGCTTCAAGCCATCCATTAACATCAAATACATTCATATACTTGAACTCCGGTGCTAGATGTCCTAAGTCTCATATACATATCATTTGCCACTTGAATCACAAAATATGGTGCCCAAACTCAAATGAAAATACATATGCCGTGAGTACAAGCTTGTAACCAAAATAATACAAAAGTTTTGTAAAACATATGGCTATACAAAATGCTCTTCTCAAAATAATGGTTCTATTATGCTTCTTAAGCTAGTTAAAACATAAGGTTCTCATGGCCAAAGTAGTTAAAAATGAGATTTTAAGTAAAAAAGAAGGGAGATAAAAAATCGTAGAATGTAAAATCATAACGTAAAAAAAAATGGTAAAAAATCATAAAAATGTAAAAGTGTTTTGAATATTGGTAAAAATATTTTGATAAAAAAATAAAAAAAACGTAAAAATGCAGTGGTAAATCGAGATTTTAACTACATTCTTATGCCCTATGTAGACTTCTTGCCTTGCGAAGTTCCACCTCCTTTACATAGAGCACCTGAAACGTGATCCCTAAATGGGATGAAATAATTATTTCAATAAATTCAGTATCCTTGGGGGATTTTTCCACCTTTAAGTTCACTTCCTACAAAAAAGATTAATACATATGGCATATCAAGCATCATACCAATAGAAGCAATATAAGGTTGATTTCGCTTATGCACCCAATACAATAGGATCACTACAATGAGTCATACCTCAAAACTAGTGTCCCTATGGAGCGAAGTCCCATACAATGCCCAACTTGTGAAGAGTAATGATCAATAAGGATAAATCATTTACTCTGTTATTTTATATGACATGACCATGTGATGTGACTTCGTCATAAATAATTAATATACTATCGTAATATAATATTAAATAACGCAAAAATAATATGTAATTCCCTTATCAATATTAATTTTTGGCTTTTTGACCACTTTATTCCAAATAATGAAATATATCACCAGTTTAATTTTTTTAACAAATTATTTACCAATGCTAGTGAAAGTCGCACTAGGAGTATGCGCATTTAAGTCATGTATCATTCTATGCGTGATTTATGCAAAAATCGACCAATGCAAGATGTGCATCTTGGTAATGCGCGTTCAAGTCACGCACGTCTTGCAAAGCACAATTTGTGACATTTTTTTTTTAATTTTACACAAATTGCATATGGATTGATGTGTGATTTAAATAGATATACTTTCGTTATGCATTTTATTGGCATTAAATAAAGGGTTTTATAATTTTCATGTTGAAGGAGAATTGAAATCTTATGTTGTAGAGATAAAAAGCATGTGGGACCCATGTGTTAGAAAAAATTATATATAGGACCCATGTCAACACGGAAATCGAAGGATGTGTAGGAAAATTGTAATTCTTATAATGAAAATTATAAAACCCTTAAATAAATTAATAATTTATCAAAAGAATTAATTGAGTGATATATTTATTTATTTCCTATGGAACAATTTTTAGCAAATAGCTACAAAGTCCAAACTCGGGGATTGAAATATTTGAAAAGTCTATGTCTTTGTCTAGTCTCTTCAGATATCATTCCCACCCCCACACCCTGCTACGTTCACGCATTCCCTTCAATTTCCCGCGAATTTCTCAACGTTCAAAAATGCCTCCTACCACATCATCACCATTCGTCACTCCTTCTCTCTCTGCAACACTGATCTCCTCCTCCTCCTCCTTCTCCTCGTTGTTGTTGTTCTTCTTCTTTGTTCTCTATTCCCTCTCACCACTTTCCCTTACCTCCCTCCTCGGCCGCGGAATCCGTTAACCCCGGAATCCGCCATGGAAGATGTATAGAATAATATCCACGCCGGCGTCTAAGTTCCGCCAATTCCGGCGACTCCGGTCGAGACCCACAACCGCGGCGACCGACGAGGAACAGGCTCACCATATCCTATGGAGATATCAGATCCTGGACCCAGACAGCGACATCGTAGCGTATTGGAACAAGGTGTTCCTTGTGACAAGCCTCCTCGCACTCTTCGTCGATCCTCTCTACTTCTTCCTCCCAACCGTTGGTGGACCCGCTTGCTTGACGGCAGACCCCAAACTCAGCATCTTGGTTACCCTCATTCGCTCCTTCGCCGACCTTTTCTATGTCCTCCACATGGTTATGAAGTTCCGTACCGCATTTGTTGCCCCCAATTCTAGAATCTTCGGTCGCGGTGAGCTCGTCATGGATGGGCGCGAGATCGCAATGCGCTACTTGAAGAGTGATTTTGTCATTGACCTTGCTGCCACCATCCCACTCCCTCAGGTATGTTAATTTTTTGTTGTCATTCTTTTTTCCTTTTGTTGATACTGACTGTGAGCATTGGAGTAGTGGTAAAATTGCTTCTTGTGATTGGAAGATCACGGATTCGAGTAAAAATGTAAAGTTAAGGTGGTATACAATCAACCGTCATCTCTACCTTCGCAAGATAAGGAGCCTTCTCCACTTGGGTTTGTTCTTTAATCTTATTGAGAGTGGTTACCTGATCTATGTGTTATGCTTCATTGACATAATGGGGTGTGTAATCTATGAAGCACCGACACTTCAAAAACCCTGACGTGTCGTGTCCGACACTTCCCGACACTCTCGGACACTCCGACACTCCCCGACACTCCAACACGCATTATAGAAATTCAAAAAAAGGTTCAAATGTTGATTTGCGTTGAGTTTTTAGTTCCAACTATTAGATTCGTTGGATTACGATTATCATTTTATTGAGTTTAATATAAATATTTGGGATATGTTATGTTTCTTTGCAAAATTTATGAATATTATAGGTTTAGATTCATTTTTTTGTTAAATTATTGAATATTAAATATAATATATACTACATAAATTAAAAATATTATTTAATATCAAAACGTGTCCTAACGTGTCGAAATCTAACATTTTTTAGAATTAACGCGTCGGAGTGTCGTGTCGTATCGTGTCACGTCTCTCGTGTCGGTATCGGTGCTACATAATCACAGAAATTCTATGATGCTCAAGTTAGTATCAGAATATGATGTAGAATGCTATATTAATAGGTTTTTGATTTAGGGTAAGTTGCATGCTAGAACTTGGTGCAACAATGATTTATGGTTTTTCTGATATATTCATTTATGTGTGTTACTTGTTTGTGGATAAATATTGAATTGGAAGCGTCCCAAGTTGTTAAGGACTGTAATGCACGATTTGTAATGGTTTTAAGTTTGTTTTATTTATTTATTTATTTATTTTATTTTTAATTTTGTCTTGCAGATTGTGATTTGGTTAGTTATTCCAGCGAGGAGAAACGCAAGAACTGATCATGCCAACAACACTCTTGCACTTTTTGTTCTTATTCAGTATGTTCCTAGGCTTTTTCTTATCTTTCCTTTGAACCAGCGTATTCAGAAAACAACTGGCGTTATTGCCAAGACTCCCTGGATTGGAGCTGCTTACAATCTTGTTCTCTACATGCTAGCTAGCCATGTAAACACCTTGATTGCATCTTTTGCTATTCCTTTTACTAAATGGATTTCAATTTTTTTTTTTTCTTTCTTGTTTTAAGTTATCATGGTTTATTGTTGGAACAGATTACAGGAGCAACTTGGTATCTATCGTCAATAGGGAGACAATTTAATTGCTGGAAAACACAGTGCGAACAGGAAAACAGATCACATACCCTGTCTTGCTTACCTAGTTTTCTTGATTGTAATAGTTTGGACCTCCCTGAAAGGCAATTTTGGCTGAATATCACCCGTGCTATTAGCAAATGCGATGCAAAGAGCAAGATCAATATCAAATATAAGTTTGGGATGTTTGCTGATGCTTTCCTAAATGATGTTGTCACTTCCAGTTTTAAGGAAAGATACTTCTATTGTCTTTGGTGGGGTTTAAGAAATTTAAGGTATGGCATCTTGATTGTGTTATCCTTTTATGCATATTATGCTACAATCTCGTTTTAGGTCTGTTTCAGAAGAAGCATATTCATGACAATTGTTGAATTTCAAGTCTTAAATCATATAAAATAGATTTATCTAAGCAAGTTAGTATGTACAAGTACGGTAAAGAACCAATTCAACCCAAAAGTTTAAGATGTTGGGTGGTGAGGATCGAACCCGGTAAGCTCTGATACCATATAAAGAACCATTCAACCCAAAAGTTTAAGATGTTGGGTGATGCTATATTAATGGTTTTATATATCTCAACAAGTACAATCACTATCTCAAAGAAGTTAGTATATATTAATGAAAATACTAAGAGATAATTATTTTTCATTGTATCCCACCCCCACTTCCAGATCCTCAAAAGTGAATTCATCTGGATGGTTGAAGTTAGTTTTTATGAAAAAAATTTGGGCTAACTTAAAAGCTTGCAAGTTAAGGTGTTTCTTGTTCTGCTTCCCCCGCACTTCCTTTATTTTCCCCCTTTCTCTGGTTATATGCTAGTTGGACTTGTAAATTCATTTTTGAATTTCGATGGACCTAAAAAGAGCAGTCTCTTGTTCGAAAATTAAAGATATACACGAAGGCACATGTAGATGCATATCTAGTATCTGTCGCATTTATAGCAATGAGAGTTATAGTTAAAATAGCAAACTATATTTTCGAATATGACAAGAGAGTGGACAAAAAGGTTTTCTTGATCATCACCGTAATTTTCATTGTGCCATGTAGTGGTTCACATTATCTTGTCACTATATCTCTTACACATTACTGCATATATATATACTCATTGAGAAATCACCCGATAATTTCCTTTCGCAGCTCATATGGACAGAATCTGGACACCACCACATACCTTCTGGAGACACTTTTTTGCATCGTTTTATGCATTGCTGGATTAATTCTGTTTTCACTTTTGATTGGAAACATGCAGGTAAGACTAGGAGAATAATAATATATTGATATATGATGTAAATTTATGATGATGATATGGTGGGTTACTAGGAGAAAACTGTGTCGGAATGTATCTCTGTGTTTTGTTATGCCAGTAATACAGATACTGATTTTGGCTAAAGAGTATTGTTTTTCCTCTTTGTTGAAGACGTACTTGCAATCGATGTCAGTTAGACTTGAAGAATGGAGGATTCGGAAAAAAGATACAGAGGAGTGGATGAGGCATCGCCAGTTACCTCAAGATTTGCAGGAACGTGTCCGTCGCTTTGTTCAATATAAATGGCTTGCAACAAGAGGAGTTGATGAAGAGGCCATACTGCTTTCTTTACCTTTGGATCTTCGTCGTGAAATTCAACATCACTTGTGTCTTTCTCTTGTGCGGCGTGTATGTCTTTCTTTACCTTGGCACATTTTGTTATTATTTATCTATCTTACCTTGCTGCAATGCAACAATTTTAAGTAAATAAGCATTTGAAAAAGCAAATTACATGATATTTATTAGTTGTGTTAAATATCACCAAGTGTTATTTCATTGCAGATTGAAGACCATTATTAACCAGTACGATACAACAATTAATGATGCACAATTTTCCTTTTTAATTTTTTGTAGGTCCCCTTCTTCTCACAAATGGACGATCAGCTACTTGATGCCATTTGTGAACGACTTGTGTCATCATTAAACACTGAAGGGACCTACATATTTCGAGAGGGTGATCCAGTAGATGAAATGCTGTTTATCATTAGAGGGCAATTAGAGAGCTCCACAACCAATGGAGGAAGGTCTGGATTCTTCAATTCCATCACACTCAGGCCTGGTGACTTTTGTGGAGAAGAATTGTTGACTTGGGCCTTAATGCCTAACTCAACCCTCAACCTACCTTCTTCTACTCGTTCTGTCAAAGCTCTTACTGAAGTTGAAGCTTTTGCACTAGAAGCAGAGGATCTGAAATTTGTTGCAAGTCAGTTCAAGCGGCTTCACAGCATGAAACTTCAGCATGCGTTTAGGTATTATTCCCATCAATGGAGGACATGGAGTGCCTGCTTCATACAAACTGCTTGGAGAAGGCATCAGAAAAGGAAGGCAACAAGGGAGTTGTCCCTCAAAGAGAGCCTCTACTACATGGCTATGCCTGAAAGCGAGAGTGATAGTTACATTGTAAGCGAGATCGAGGGATCGTCAGGGAATATGAGAAAGGTTCAAAATATTGGTGCAACTGTTTTGGCCTCAAAGTTTGCTGCCAATACGAGGAAAGGGAACCTTAAGATTCACGGCAGTGATCCTGTGCCGCAATTGTTCAAGCCAGATGAACCTGATTTCTCTTTAGACAATGAGGAAGTTTAGTGTGAGCACAAGAACCAGTCAACTGCTGGAAAATGAGTTTATAACACTTATTCAATAGGAAGTTTTATGGCTTGGATGTAAATGTTATTGATAGATTAGCAATGGTTTTCACATTTTTAATTAATTCTTTGCCTTGAATGAAGAAAAAAGCTGAAAGCTAAAAGCTCCTAGGAGGAGTTTTTTTTAAACTCTTATATACTTTTCTTGAATTGTATGTTTTTTTTTTTAAAATGAAGAGTTATAAAGATGGAGAGAGAGATAATTTTCTGGAAATGTGTGCATTTAAGTAACTTTTAAGTTAAAACTTTTATGTAATTACCAAATAACTTTTAACTTTTATTTTTAAGTTCTTTTTTTTTTAACTTTAGCTTATAAGTAGCTTTTAGCTTAAAAAAAAAAATATCCAAACAAGCTCTAAGTAATGTGACTTGAACATAGTATTATCTAAACGAAGTTAGATCCACCAACCAATTTGGTTAGGAAGTTAGGAGGTTACCAACCAACTAACCACTTTATCATAGTTGAGTTAGGTTTAACTCTAGTTAGGATATGGCTTGATCTATGGTTAGGGTTAGGCGCATGACATGGCATGGATACATCACCCAACATGTTCGAACATATTAATTGCCAAGGTCCTATGATATTATGTCCCAAGCAAGAAAACATGTAATAGGTGTCCTAACGTATGTTTTCATGATATTTTAACTTGATCCATATGGATCCAAATATGAACCTAGGGCATGTTTTAAATAAAGTTCACCAACCCAGTATGATGTCTTTAATTAAAGATTGTTTTAACTTGTTATATGTATGTCATGAAAGGTGGTGCATGAATGAACACGAGACATTCATATAACCATTCAATCGTATGTGTAATGACATGACAAATCTCAATAAATTAGTAATGGTTATCACATTCTTAATTGATTCTTTGCCTTGAATGAATTCATATTCGTAGGTCGCTAGACACTGCCCAAGAGCACCCACTTACTTAGAGTATTTCTTTTATTACCAAATACGGGTGGCAAAATGGGTTGTCCGTCCTGTCCCGTCCTGTCACCAACCCGCCAAAAGTGGGTTGGTCGTCCCACCCTGTCACTTGAATTTGAATTGAAAATCTCAACCCGTCCCGTTTTATGGTGGGTTAGCGGGTCAACCCGCTTAAAAAATTAAAATTAAAAATAAAAAATAAATTATATTTTATAAATATTATAATATTACTTATTTTCATATCACATTCCTCTTAGTTTTTTTTTCAATCTTAAGTCTAAATGTGTAACACCCCGTTGTTAACTGGTGTGTTATCACCAAATATGATATTAAGCGCAGTTACAATATCAACGGTTTATTTATAAAATACGGGTAAACTTTTTGGAATTTTAATATCGTTTTCTGCAATAAAATAACTGTGATCATAACCCAACACTTTATGCGGAATGATTAATACCAAAGCCTAATACCATACACTCTTTTGTTTAGAGGTTGCCTTGGTTCCCATAAACCAACAAGGCAAAACTCGTTCTATCCATTTTTATCACTAAATGTCTTAACCATTTTACTTACTCCAACAATTTTAACCTATCAATGCTTCTCATTTCTTAGTATGTTATATATTTCTTCGTTAGCTACGAGTGGGTTCAAACCGCGCTCAATTTGGAGCTCTGTAGCTCAAGTTATGCTAAATTTACTCAACATAAGTTTATGCTGAAGACAAGCAGTGCGCGCTAAAACGCGGTACCGGGTGCTAAAACGCCCACATTGGGCGCTAAAGCACCCAACAGCAGAGAATTTGAGCTTCACAAGTGCGGCAGGGTGCTAAAACGTAGTATTTGGGCATCTTAGCGCCGAGCAACAGAGAATTTTGGTCGACACAGTGTAACAGGGCGCTAAAACGTCCCCCTTGGGCGTTTTAGCGCTGGACAACAGAGAGCTGCAGTAAGAACAGGGCAAATCCCAATTCTTTTAGACTTCATGTATCTTTCATCAGGAATCAATCCTACACCTTTTACAACCTATTTGACAACATTATCACATCTATACCTCAACACTTAACTCTAGCACACCTTGGCCTCTCATCATACATGAGACGAAAACTCGACAGCACCTCCTTTGTATTTCCAATACTTCCCAATTTTGTCAATAGACTCAAGATCAGAGGGTATATAAATTCAAAAGGGTGGCACACACAAGGACCAACAATGCCTTGGGGCACTTACAACCCATCACAGTTTACCTTACATAAACACTACTTCTTAGGTTTCAATCATTAAGTTCAATTGCATGCATTGGTTAATAATACATAAAACCAATTCTAAAGTAGGCCTAAATACTCATCCATCATATTCTACATGCCTTAATACAACATAGGTGGCCATGGACAAATCCCATGCTCTCCCCAAAATGTACATATAATCATAGGCATCATTATGCATCAAGTTTGAATAACTTATCATATATTCATGAATATACAAATGCATGGCAATATCCAATGCAACAAGTTCATGATCTAGGCGTGTCCATTTGAATCCTCTAACATGCTATGCCCTCTATATGCACATGCTCCACTCCTCCAGGCTCAGCCTAACCTGAAATGATGTCCCCAAACGCGGGATAAGATATACAAATATATCTCAGTAAACCAAGGGTACTAGAGGATCACTCCACCCCATGGCTCACTCAATGTGCAACATATAACAAAGTATGACATGCATGACATACAATATCACAAAAACTGGGCACAATCCAAGAACATCCACAGCTTGATTACGTTCAAGGACTCCATCGTATAACTCCCGGAATCTTCCTGGTACCTCTTCCATGGTTGAGACGACTCCATGGCAAAACCCAAATGGAACTCCTCATGAGCCCTATCCAGTGGAAGTCCCACATTTGGATCATCCTGGTACCGCTCCCAGAGTCGGCCCCACGGCAAAACCCGACCGGAGTCCACAGCGGAACATCCAGCGGAAGTTCAACGTTTGGATCATCCTGGTACCGCTCCCAGAGTCAGTCCCACGGCAAAACCCGACTGGAATCGCCAACGGAATTATCCAGCGGAAGTCCAAACCAACATACATCTACTGGCCAGAGATCAAAAAATTTACACACAACATGCTCCAAGCATGTCACACAATCAAGCAATAATGCATGAATATACATATTCATACCATGTTCAACAACACAAATTCCAACCACAACCTTCCACTAGGCGTGGTGGAGCACACAAGAGACTAAACCCGAGTTCCAAAGGTTTACCTCAACTCCGAGCCAATGCTCCATAAGTAAGCTCCAAGCTTAGTCCGCTTCCATAGTGTCCAAGAGAGGCAACCTATATGATCAACAACATGATCATCAATCAATTTCCATGCCAACCACTCATTTACACAATTCATCATCAATTAGATTCACTTAGGCCCAATGGCACATAACCAATAATTTATCAATTTCAATTACATTACCCCTCTCTACTCACCAATTCATGGTTATTAACTTATACTTCAATTTTACATCATCAACCAACCATTACCTCAATAGGTCGAATTACTCATGCCCATCAATCTAGGGGTATTCAATCCAATTCAACACTCATACTCATCACATAATCATTACAACATCATACAATTACTTATCAATCCATTTCTTACACAATTCAATTTTCACAATTCTTAGTCATTATGCAAAAATCCTAAGTTATGAGCATTTTTCACCAATAAATTTTATTGCATTTCTAGCTCAAATACATCATTCTAAGACATAATCATCTAATGCACATTTTCCATTTGTGCGCTCTATCTACACAAATCATCCAACACAACTTCAACACAAAAACCATTTTACGACTCACAAAAACTCCATGAAACTAAGAATACTTACAACCAATAGCTTCCTAAAGCTCCAATGGCTGAAGATCACGGGTTCATCCAAGCCAAAGCATCACCAATGCTCCCCAAAATTCCATAATTTCGCACAAATGGGTGTAAAAATGATCTCATCCCACACTCACTTTCATGACTCTCTCAAGAAGGGCAATATACTCACAACCTCACTACAAACAACTTTGGTGTTGGAACTTTATTGATTTGGTGGCTCAAAAGTGTGGAAAAAGGGCAAGAAAGTTTCTTGCCCTTCCTCCCATGGTGGCTTGCGTGAAGGAAGAAGAAAAAAAAAAAGAGAAAGATGGAGAGAGGAAAGAGAGAGCGTGATGGAGGAGAGAAAAGGAGACTTAAGTGGCTTTTGATGGAAGCGGGTCCCACACGCGATTTAACTTTAATCCCTCACCCAATTCCAATCACAAATTCACAATCTACATATTTTTCTGGTTCATAACATATTTTTATTTCCTCAAAATACTCATAAAAATTTCACCCTTAATGGTACAATTATATCGCAGTATTTTTACACCGGAAAAATAACTATTCATCGAAATTTCAAAACTTGCCTGTTCACTCAATTTTTCGTCCTGAATCCATATCCGGCATTATTTTTATCATTTGAGATCTCCTACTCAATTTTTCATGCCTCGATTTACGTTTTTGGCAAATTACCATTTTGCCCTTGGTACACATTTTGACCTCAATTTCAGGATTTTCACTAATCCTTCCCTTTTCACCCACATTATATCATATAAATTCATCTTCAACTTTACGAGGTGTTATAAAATGTATGCTAATATTTAGCTAGATATTCTTTACAAACTTATTTTTATCTCCATAGATAAATCACATGTCATAAATAAAAATCCTCTTCTATATTTTTTCTTGAGATTACTAAGATAACAAAAAATTAGATATTACAAAAGCTTAAAAATAAATAAAATACTACCTAATAGTAAAAAAAATAAAAAAATTGACCCGGCGGGCCAACCCGCCTCGCCTCGCAGCCAACCCGTTTTGACCCACAACTCAACGGGGCGGGTTGAGGCGAGCTGGTGGGTTGAAATATGTAACCCAACCCGTCCTGTTTTGGCGGGTTGACCCGTCGGGTTCAACCCATATCGCCACCTCTATTACCAAAACTTGGTTCATTTGTACATGTTTCAAGAGTTATTCTCATTCATCAATTATATAGATAGATATATATATATATATATATATATATATATATATATATATATATATATATATATATAAATGAAAAATATTTCTCTTGCCAAAGAAAATAAAGTTATTTTCTACAACTCCAAAACAATGCTATTTTGGAATTTAAAAAAATAAAAATAATAGGACATTTCGCGAATTTCATTTCTCTTATAACATTAATTTTTTCAAAATCCCGCTACATTTATTCTCCAAATCCAAAATAATGTCGTTTTGGATTGTATGACATTACTTTTATGATAGGAGAAACACTATATATATAGTAAAGCCCCTTTGAGTCCCTAACAAATAATATGGTCTCCACTTTCGTCCCTTACAAAAAAAAATATCCATATTAATCCTTTTTTAGAGATTAAATTAGATTTTCATTGAATTTCTGAGGGACCACATTTTCAAAGAACTGGAATTGTAGAGGAACCAAAAATTTACTTTTTTTTTTGTAAGGGACGAAAGTGGGGATCACATTTTTTTGTTAGGGACCCAAAAGGAACTTTTCTTATATATATATACATGTGTGTGTGGTAAACATTTTTACAGCCACTTTAGATAAGGTTATCTACAGCTATCCTTCATAAATATGTACTACCGGTAGTACATAGTTATAACATTAAAGTTATTTTTTTTCCCTCTCATCAGTCACTTTTCAAAACCTGTCTGCTGACGTGAAGAGAGAATTTTTTTAAATGTTATAACTATGTACTACCTGTAGTACATAGTTATAAAAGTTGGCTATAGATAACCTCATCTAAAGTGACTATAGAAATATATATAGACAAAATGATTTGTAATGTGACTGCGTGTAATTATTGGTGCAGTCACCTAAAAATTACGTCATTTTGGGTGAGAAAAAGGAAGTTCGCTTTCAAAATTAATTGTAGAAAAAGAAACATTATATTTATTTCCACCTTTATATGGTTATGATTCCTCATATTTAATATTTTTTATTTATTTCTACCTTGGTATGGTTATGATTTCCGAAATTTAATACTTTCACACTATAAAATGACGTAGTTTTATATGAATGCACCAATCCTTAGGTGCAGTCCCTGTACATCGGTAAATGAGAAAAATATTTCGCAAACAGCTTGGGATATATATATCCTCGTCCACCCAAAAATCACGTCATTTTGTTGATTTATTTCCTTATATTAATTGATTCAATTTTGAATGATTATGATTCTCTTTTTCTCTCTCTTCCTTTATCATCATTGATTCATCCATCTTTGTATGATTATGATTTAGTAGCCAGAGATAAAGTTATCTCAAGTAACTTGAGAAATGATAAGTCATATATATATATATATATATATATATATATATATATATACACACACATATATATATATATATGAGGTAGGATCTATATATATATATATATATATATATATATATATATATATATATATATATATATACACCAGTGTCAAATTTGAAATTTGACACCTCATGACACCTCATTAGAGTCGTTAGATAAAAAAAATCAATGGTGTCACATGCTTATAAATCAGAGTTGTTCATCTTTTTTGATCTAACGGATCTCAGATGAGGTGTCAAAGGATCCTACCTCTCTATATATAAATATAGGGCATAATCCTTTGACACCGATGTCAAACTTTGAAATTTGACACCAAATTCTAACCGTTGATTGGCGAATATCAACAGCTAGAATTTGGTGTTAAATTTTAAAGGTTGACATTGGTGTCAAAGTATCCTGCCCCTATATATATAATATGACAAAATCATTTTATATTGGTGTAAGTTATATTCATACAAGTCTAAGAAAAAAAATTAAAGAAGATACACAAGATTAATTTAAAAGAAGAGAAAATGATTTATAAAAAAAAGAAGAAGAAAAAATTAAGACTGACATTTGTCCTGTATGAAATCACATGAAAAATCTCAATGGAACAACATAATGATGTTACATTTAAAACACAAGAATACCATCTACCAAAAAAATAATAAAAAAAATCACAGGTGTTCTGTCCTGAGGACAGAGATGTTCAACCCTTATCAGGCTGATTGGTCACTCTGGATCGTATAGTCTTGATTAGCAGTATCTATTAAGAAGATATCCCTAGACCTAGCTTGATCTCTAGAAAGAATATGACTGTGGTGTCAGTGTGGTGAAAATGATTAATCATGTGTCCTTTACCGTCGATGAGCCCTCCTATTTATAGGGGCTGCCTCTGGTTTGAAATGTGGAGCTGAGCTGTAATGGCGCGGGGGCCATTACAGCCTGGTCGGCCGTTACTGGGTGTAACGTGCCGAACGTTATGCTTCCTTAATTATGATCCGTTTTAAGCATTTACCTGGAGTAACGTACCGAGTTCGAGTTCTGCCGGGTTGATATGATGGGCCTGTTAGTGTGGGCCTTCTTACCGGGTTGCTAAGGCGGACCGACTTCGTGGGCCTTTTACACAGGTCCATAACAGTTGCCCCCCAGCCGGGCTACCCGTGCCTTCGGGTTGCCTGGGTGCATGAGATGTGGAAATGTAACTCGGCATAACTCGTTGGCTGCAATCCGGTGTAGATATCTCGTTACGTTCCAACTCATTTTTTGGATTTCGGAAAATGCCTCTCTCTTGCGCATGCTTGGCCACGCGTCGTTGTTCGCATGCCTTTGCGTGCTGCAGCTATCTTATGCAGTCTTGTTTACCGTGCGCATTTATGGATGCCATCATTTTGTGTGTCGAATCATTGCCTTTTGCGGCGATGAGGTGGTTGTGCCTTTAGCAATTCCAAACTGCTTCACTCTTCACTCGCGATCTTGGCGGTTGTTACACACGATGGACTTTAAATGACCCTACTATCCTTGTTCTTTGGTCTTCTTACAGCCCCTTTTTATTCTGCAATTTCCACTTCTCTTCATCATTTTTCCTTTTATCGTTCATAAGCTTTCGTGGTTCCTGGTTTTGCTTTGCTGCAAACTTTTCACTTGTTTACGTAGCTCTTATAATCAGGTATTTTGAAGCTCTTACCTTGCTTTTAATTTTGTGTTGCATTCTCCTTCTCTTATTCGCATGTGTGTAGTCTAGTGTCCTCCTTTTTTTATTTCTCTATTTTCCAAAACGTGGTTGCCTTTTTCTTGCTGAAATATTTTCTCCCCTAATCTCAACTCTTTGTTCAAAAAATGGGAAGGAAAAAACCTTCCTTCTCAGCTTTGCGGTGTAGCCAGGAGGATGACGTAGATTCCGATTTGTTGGAACGAATTCCTCCTGGTGCCCGTTACTGGCTTTGGGGGATTCCCAGGATCGAAGAGGAAGAACGGAAAGCCATGCTTCGTGGGTACCGTGGTTCAAGACCGCGTAAAGGTGGTCGAAAATGTCGTGTAATTTCCAAATCCCGCGTTCCATCACCTACTCGTCCCCCTCCTTCGTCTGAGAGTCCCAGTTGTTCGGGTTCTAATTTTGGGGGTTTTCGTCGTTCTCTTCCTGTCTCCAAAGATGTCCCTTGCTTTTCATGTGTTTATCTGAGTTCTCAACTCGTCCAACAAGGATGTGATTCTTTGGCCAGATCTACCCTTGATAGTTGTCGCCATGGGAGCATTCCAGATTCTACCCCTCCATCTGGCCGAGTTAATGAACCAATTATGATTTCTGACTTGTCGTCGTCATCATCTAGTGATTCATCTGATAGCACTTCAAATTCAGGTATATCCATCCTCATCTGACCCCCTTTTGTTGTTTTTTCATTTCTAGGTATTAATGGCATGTTTCCTTGAAGAAGACGTAGATGAGTCGGGTTCGACCGAGACATGTTTTGAGTCTCCCCCTTCTTCCCTAGTTTCTCAATTCCCTTGGGTAACATATGAGGTGTTAAACACTACGTCCGAGATGAGTTCCGATGACGTGGCTAGTCTTCCTGTTGAGCAACTGGAAAATTATGACATCCGCCCTCCAACCGAAGATGAACCAGTTTGTTCTAGAGGGGCAGAAGATGATTCATGCTCCTTCTTCTTTTACTGAGACGTGA